>CAUYSK010056215.1:0-66054 GCA_963575035.1 Avahi laniger
ATAAAACTACAATAATTTAAAAGTATCGCACTAGTGACAGAATACACAGACATATCACTGAAACAGCATAGAAAGATCTGAAACAGGTTAAAATATATACTCAGAATACAATGAAGGAGACATTTCAAAACAGAAAAGGACTGATTATTCCATAAATGGTTTGAGGATCATTGGCTATCCACTTGAGAAAAAAAAATGTTGAAGCTCTTTCTTATACCATAATAAAAATAAATTTTAATGCTAAAAATTAAACCATAAGAGAATCAAGAGAAAATAGACATTAATATTTCTCTGATCTCAATATAGGAAAAGACCTCTTCACATGTATATGCAAAGGCAGAAGGGAAATAACTAGCCAATCTGACCTCATCAAATCTTCAAATTTCTATAAATGAAAACCTCCAAAGATAAAATCAAAAAGCAATCAACACATTGAAAAAAACGTGATATATGTGACAAAGGGTTACTGTCCTTAACATATAAGGTACTAACAAATCAGGAAGATAATAATTGTGCATACCTCATGAGATTTCTAGAAAGAGAAAAGGAAATAAAATAGTTTATGTAGTGCTTAGGGCAGTGCCTGGCATACACAGTAGGCACTCAATAAATGTTAGCTATTATTATTTTTAATCAGAAAAATAATAAATAGAAAATTGGGCAAAGGACATGAATATGAAATTCTTTAAAAAAATATAACACAAGCATATGAAAAATGAAAATCTACACTGGCAGTTAGAAACACAAACAAAAACAAGAAATCATTGCTATCTCTCCCTACCCCACACTAGCGGTGGCCGTTAAATTGGCAATATTTGGGTTTTATTTTATTTAAAAAATAAAAATACACAAAATAACAACTAATGTGCTCTCACATAGTGCTGGTGGGAGTGTAAATTGTAAAAACCCCTTTTGCAGGGTTATTTGGCTGTATGTATCAAACATCAAATGCCTTTAAAATGTATATAGTCTTTGGCCTAACAATCTCCTTCTAGAAATTTATACTAAATTTATACAAAAAGTGATGCCTATCAAAATAACACAGGACATGTTATGTGTCGGATAATTACTAAGGAAATTATAATGGATGTGAGCAACAATTTATCCACAGCACTATTCATCGCTGTGTTGCTTATAATAGTGAAACATCAGAAATGACCTATTTGTCCAACAGTAGAGGACGAGCAAACAAAGTATGATAGTGGAATATTATGCAGCTGTTAAAATGATTGAGGATGACTATATAAGGACATCTGTAAAATAGCTGTGCCATATTGTTACATGAAAAGAAAAAGTAAATGAAAAATAATTAGAGCACAACCCGTTTTTGTTGCATGGAGAAAAGAAACTGGAAGTTGTCTGCACCAAAATGTTCATAATAGTTAAATGTGGGTAGTAGGATTATGAGTAATTTTTATACTCTTTTGGGGGCTTAGCTATTTTTCTGAATTTTCTATAATATATATTATTTTATAATATTTTAAAATGCTACTTAAAATTAAATTACAGGGCAAGAGAATGTGTTCATCACAACTATTGGTGGGAGGAGATATAAAGAGAATTAGACAAGGTCCCTGCTCCAGGGAATCCATGGTTTCTTTTGGGATTGTTTGAGCATCACCTCCACTGAGGAGCCCTGAGAGCCACCCTGTCCCGCCACCCACCCACTGCCATGCCCCTACCACAGCCTGTGCATACCTTGGTCACACACCTGGTGCTCCACTTGCAATTACAGGTTTGCTTGCCTACCGGGCCAAGAGCTCCTGATGGGCAGAGCCAGGGGCCTTTATCTGCACATCTGTAGAAATTCCCTGATCCCATCAAAATAAGGTAGCACATGTTCAGTGCTGGATGGATCACACAGACAGCAGGATGAGCTCACGAGAGGGAATCTTTGGTTATGACTGGGATGAGCAGGGAAACCATGGAGGAGGAAGTTACTGAAAATCACCTGGAGGCACAGAGAGGATATGACCAAGGATGTGACCCGGTATCACCGTGGGCTGTGGGGTAAAGACATAAGAAGGTCACAGAGGAGAGGTCCCACCAACCCCCAACCCCAGCTCTTACGTCTCCACCTTAGAAGCACCAGGAAATACTCTACTGGGCCAAGGCCCTGCACCCCTATGAGAGGGAACCCTAATGCACCCAAATGGGTGTCTCCCCTGCATTAAGGGAACACTGATCTATTGGCATAGCTAGCTCTCTCCGCGACTGTCAATACAGACTTCCTCACATTTGTCGGAAACCTTGTGTTAAGAATCCAGTGGATTTAAACATTAGCTCCCTAAGGCAAGAGATTTGTCTAACTTGTTTGTTACTGCTTTATGCCCAGGGCCTAGGACAGTGTTTAATGAATCATAGGTGCTTATTAAACGTTTGTCGAATACATTCAATATGATAACTTAAACATTGGCTTACAGGAGTTTGCACTGTATTACACATATATGATGAATATATATACACTTCTGTAGCTGCCTTGTGAATATGCATTATGTGTTTGTACGTAAGATATGTAGAGGACCCTAAAATGAATGTGCACGCATGCGCACACACACATGCATGCGCAAACACACAGTTTGGGAAAATATCAAAAGGAGAAGCCCACAGCTTTCTCAGGAGTCAATCGTATCCTTGGAGAATAGGATCCAATAAAATAGAATTTGGATGGTGTCACAAATAAATTTGCCTTTCTAAAAGCTCCCAAATTAAAATTGAGAGAGGGTTGAGCACGAGGACAAGATGGCAATGAGTAGATAGAATTTGCTTTATTTGTGTGGCTCAGAACTCCTCTCTGTACCGTTTGGGGAGCGAGGAAAGAAAGTTGCAGGTGAGGGAAGGAAAGATGAGAGGTGCCGGGCTCACCTGCATTCGGCTACCTGCTGCCCCTGCTCTGCTGCTCAGCCCCAGCTCTCCAGCAGCCACTCGAAGAGGCAGCCCCTTCCCTTCCACCCCCAGAAGTCCATGGCATCCGGCATTCTCGGTGTGTATGGCGTGGGGAGGTCGGTTGTTTGCATGAAGGCAGCACTTAGGTTAACAGTGCCTGTGACATTCCCCCACTTAGCCATCTATTCTCCCGGCCCTCTAGCCAATCAAAGGGCACTGGCCACCCCCCATAAAAAAAGTCACTGCTGTCATATTGTTCCAGCATCTTAAGCCCTGGTGGCGGGGGAGGGGTCATTGTACGTCTCAGTAACTCACAGATCCCAGGGCCGCATGCTAAAGACTGTATTTAAGGGTAATATAAACAGTTTGATCTTTAAAGTACCCTGGATGCATAATATCTATACATAGTTCCTGAATTTTTCTTCTAAAAACAATTAGCCAAAAAGCCCTTTTTATATGATATTTGCAACTACACTGACAGTAACAGCAATTAAACCCCGTCTGTTTGCTGAGAAGGGAGCCAACTCTCCATTTCTCCAGAAGCCTGTAAAATGTACAAATTCGGAACTAGAACACTAAGCCTTCAAAGGTAGCCACGAGACCCTCCAAGGTCAGGCTCTAACCCAGCTTTTATTTCCTCCTCAACCCCACGTGATCCCACCCTCCCAACCGGTGTCAGCAACCCTGAAATATGCCTAGTGTTTTCTGCCACTGTGAAGCCTTTGCCAGGCTTGGGGGCTTTGCCTAGGATGTCTTCCTTCCCTCATCCGTATTTCAAGGCATGGTTCAAATCCCCCGATGTACACAGGCTTCCTGGTCTACCTCCACTGTAAGTAGTTAGGTCCCCTGACAGGGTCTTTCCCCGTCCCCTGACTTCCTGTATCTGGCTCTCAGGAGGGGCTGCTACACTGCCTGGGCAATAGTCAGTTCTACAGGTCTCTGCTCCCCTGCCAGACCGTGACCTCCTTGAGGGCAAAACTGCATCTAGCTCTTGCTGAGTGTGCGATGAATAAATGAATGAGTGAGTGAAAGAAGGAAGGAGGGAATTATCAAACAGCCTGCGCAATGGTCAAGGGCTGGCAAAAGGAGGCTAACCAGGTCTGTGAACCGAAGACTGGCTCTGGGGCTGAGAGTTAGAGACAGGGCGAGGAGTATGAGCTGGGAGATCTTCCAGGAGGCTGTTGCAGTAGTCTAGGCGAGGGATGGTAGAGGTGCCATGGTGATCAGCAGGCCCCGGGCCCAGAGAAGAGGCAGGGAACTCCCTGTCCTGGAAGGCCAGGCCCAACACCCTCTCCGTGGGTTAGAAAGAAGGCGACAGCATTGCCACACCACCATGGGCAGCAGGGCATCTGCAGTGGCACCTGCCTGCCCACAACTGAGCTCACTGAAGGTGCAGAGCTGCCTTTGCATTGGGGAGTTAGCAGACTAGGAGGAGGAGAAGAACCTTATTTTGAGGAAGGAAAATCATGTCTGTCACAACACTCCCAGAAAGCGAGGATACATTCGTTGGGAAGACAGCGGACCAGCTCTGGGTCCCTGCAGCCCCAGCTCAGGGGACTCAAGAACAGAGGCACTTTGGAAGTATCAGTGGGGTTTCTCTGAAGGGCAGCAACATGTTGGCATAAACTGGAGGTTGGGTGACCCTACTTCTAGGCCTGGCACCCTCTCCCCCAATCCCTGACCCATCACTGTCCCAGATGTCCCACTAAGCTTGAATTTCTTCCTCTGAAAATTGAGGAGGTTGGGCCCAATGATTTCTAGGGTGATTTCCACTTCTAAAATCCTGTAGTCTCAGACTCTCTCCACTTCCTTGACTCACTGGCAGCCTGCTCTCCATCCTAATGACTGAAAAATTCACATGAATGCTCAGAGCATAACTTCGTCTTTCTGTTTCATTTTTTTAGTTACATTATTCCAGATAATACTCTTCTTGCTTGCCAAGAAAAGAAAAAAAATGACATTAATTAAAGATTTGGTCTGTGTCCTAATCAAAAATTTTGAAAATGAATGTATCATACTGTACATTCTGTAATGTAGCTGGCTTTTTCACTTAGCAATATATCATTAACATTTTCCCATGTCAACACATAATCTTCCAAACCATGATTTTTAGTGCAGAAGTAGTTTACCATATGGATGTACTATAATTTACTCAGCCAATCCTTTACTATTGGACATTAGGTTGAGCCTTTTTTTTTTATATTATCACCAATGCTACAATGAACAAAGTTGTGAATACACAGCTCTTCATTCACCTCTGTGGTGACTTTCTTAGAATAAATTCTCAGAGGTCAAAGACTTTGCATATTCAAAGTCTTTTTGGTACATGTTACTAAAATGCCAGCCAGAATTCAGAATTTCCATCAATTTAGAATCCTACAATAGCATATGAATAACCATCAAAACAGCTATATTTTAGAGTCAAAAGGAGACATAGCAAGGCTGTGGTCCAGCCCCTCTATTTTATAGGTGAGGAAATTGAGGCCCAGGGGACAAGGGGACTAGGTATGTGTCCGGGGCACCCCCCACGAGCATGGGAACTCTGCTTGTGCGCCCACCTGGCCTGCCAACCTCAGTCCCCACTGCTGTGACTCAGGACTCTGGAACCTTCCCTTCCCTTCCCTCGTGGCGTCCCCCGCCTCTCGCCGGCCTTCACAACCACGTGCTTCCTTCTAAGAGCCAGCTGCACGTGCGATTTCTCCTCCTTCTCGTCTCCTTTGTCTTTTCCCTGCTGAAACTGCTCCTCCTCTGACCCTCTGGCGGCCACCTCTGATGGAAACGAGCAGGTTCTTGTCCCAGGAGCGTCTCTGTGAGAGTCAGACGTCGTCTCCCACTCTGAAGCCCTCTCCTCCCTCAGCGGCCACAGCCTCCACACACGGTGTGGCCAGGCCCCTCGGTCTCCTTCACAGGTTGCCTCCCTCTACCTGACCTCGCTTCTGTTGCTTTGGGTTCCGCTGACATTCCTTTTCCCAGATACTTTCCCCGGAGCTCCGGGCCTGTTACAGCCTCTCCCGGGATGCTCTGCCGGCACATTCCCAGTGCACTGAAAACAAAACTAGCTCAGCACTCCCCTCTCCCAGCCCTCACCTCAACCCCCTCTCCTGCCTGAGCTTAAACATTTCACCCTTCACAAGGCCTCCCTGTGACCCTTGTCCTTTGGGGCAGCAGGAGCCCCCCTGTGTGAAGGAAACTGCCATGGCTCCTGCGTTCCTCCGTCATGGAACTTAGCGCAGTAGTGCAGTTAGTTTTAGTCGTGAGACTTTATTTCTCTGACTCCCTAATTAGACTCAAGTACTTGAGAGTAGAGACCATGTTTAATAGGCCTTGTCCCCAGTGTGTGTTTGTTGACTGCATAGCAGTGATGCGGATGAGCAAGGAGAGGGTGTGGGTGCCATGAAAACAAAACTCACCTGTCAAAATGCTGGTGTCCTCCCTTCTCCGTCATCTGCCAATTCCCAGACCTGAAGAATGTCCCTGGGGCAAGATCAGTTTGAGATTTTTAAGACTCCGTGCGATTCTTGCCATCTGATCGCTTCTCCAGGACAAACTCTTCGTGCTAACCTGACTGATGTATCTAAAAACAGACTCAACTCTTCAGCTCTACTCACTGTATTTCGTTCTTTGAGAAAAATACCATCCCTCTCCCTGACCTGTGCAAATCCTACTCACCCTCCGAGACAGGCGTCTGGGGAGCGTTCCTGGAGGAACCCAGCCCTGAAGACCTCTCCCTTGCCTGGACATCAGAATCTGCATTAGGAGGGACCAGCCTCTTTCCTTCGTAGGACTCCGTGGGCATCTCTGCCTGACACCGAGCTTTGCACAGAGCGTGTGCTCTGATGAACAACTTTTGATCGATTAGTCAATCGAAGATTTAACTGTTAAAAGGACTGAGGAGAGGAATCATTTCCTTTCTACACTCTCGAGCTGCCCTGGCAACTTTTAAAAAGCCACTAATAGATAGATTTTCAAAGTCCAGAAATATGCCTAGCCTCTTACCAAAGGTCTCATCCAAATCCTAAGGAAAACATGCCCAGAATGCTATCATATATCAGCGCACGCTTTCCCTGCTATCACCAATCCGGAACCCTCCAGAATGGACGGTTTGATGCTTCTCTTGCTGGCAGACAGAAAGCTGGATGAAGTAGGTAAGAGGGAGGAAACGAGAGCCAGATGTATTCAGTTTCTACTCCACTCAGGACACTTTCTAAACACGCATCATCTCGTTTCATTCTCACCGAGCAGCGAGCACTGACCTACTCGACGTTGGAGGAAACTGCGGTTCAGAGGAAGCTAATTCACTGATCCAGGCTCGCATAGCCAGTAAGAAGCAGAACTGAGATTCAAACTTGGCTCCGCTTGTCGCCAGCACCCACATTCTTTCACGTACCCCTGTTGCCTGCAGGATGGACGCTGGGCAGCAGTGAAGCTCGGGAAACTCCGCTCCACGTTGGCCTGTTGGTCTGGTCCCTTGGCCCTGTACTCGTGCTCATTGGCGGCTTCCTCGATGCCAGACTGAATTTGCTCCTCCCAGGCCCCTGCACATAGCTGTGCGTCCCACTTCCAGGGAGGAAGCAGCAGGCTCAGAGAGGATTCGTAGCTTTCCCAGGCCACACGGCTAGCAAGTGGCAGAGCCAGGTGGGCTTTTGTCTCAGTTGCCTCCTCCTAAAGAACAAGAACAGGAGCCGTGGCTGGGCATAGCGTGGATCCCTCTTGTCCCATACCAGAGGGCACCACAACATGCCTTTTAGAGTTTTACCCATCTCAGAGATGAGACCATGTTGCAGGATCCTCGGCATCTTGGTACGGCCATGGTGCTGTCCTGGGAAGAACAGGGAACAGAACGTGAGGGTGAGGCAGCTCTCAATGCCATTTCCTAAGGCCTTGTATCCTTGGTTGGGGACAGTTGAGGGCTAATGGCTTCTTTTCCAAAAACGAATTGTCAGTGCACCCTGAATTTAGCCCTTGCTCCTGTCTCCCATCGTTTGAAGACAATGCAGACAGCACTTCCTTAAGGAAAGCCACCGCTGTCATGAGGTTGCCCCACGGGCCTGTCTGAGTTGTTCTGTTGTCCCACTGGGAAAAACCAGGCCACGCTGGGTAGGAACGTGCTCTGGAACTCTGGGGTCCTGAGGCGGCAGCCTGGCCACAGCTTGCACACACATGCTGCTCACGCACAGCCCACTCTGGCCCCTTTGCCCAGGCCATGTCCTCAGCACCCCTGAAAGGTGGCACCCAGCCTGAAAGGTGGCACCCAGATGGAGCCCAGCACGGCTCTAACAGTCCCCCGGGGCCCACTGCCTCCCTCCTGGTGTCGTAGCTGTTGACAGAGGGTTATGTAACCTCGAAGGAAGGGAGGCCTGGAGTTCTCCCCAATGCGCGAGTGAATCAGTTTTTGCTGCCGTCATTTTCTCAGCAGGAATCTGCTTTATGCAGATTGGATTTAGGGGTTTTTCCTGGATGCTTCTGTTTCATTTAACATGCAAGGGCTAATAACTTGTCACAATTCAATAAGGCGGTGGTTACAAACACCCGGGTGGCTGCTTATTTAAATGCAGGTTTGTTAATTAGCTTCTCCTAACAAGGCGTGCGCTAAATCAGGCTCCCGGCTGGCAGCACCCAAGCCTGGCACGTCTCCCGGGACAGGAGGTCGGGAGGTTGGCTATAGGGTCACATGTAGTAGCTGGCAGCAGGGCCAGAATTCAAGGCTAGGAGGCCTGTCCTGACCACCCCACTGCCTCAGTTTCCTTAAAATCAAGGCATCAATGACAATCTTTTAAAATAATGGCAAGATAACTACACTCTGTTCCTTCCTGCCTGTTCTGGCTGGTTCTTTTTCCTGCCTTTGATTCCTGAAGCCATCCTCCCCTCCAGGTGCGTTGCTTGTGTTTATTATTGTTGCTGCTCTACCCCAACCCCACCTCTTCCACTAAACCTTCACGTGTTCCTTCAGCCCTCTCCAACACCCTTCTCCACTTACGTATCATAATCTACGCAGTTTTGGTAGCAGGGGTGCTAGTGACAGGGACAGAAGGAAACCAACATGCCAGAGGCCTTCTCTGTAATGTCCGCAACAGCCGGAGCCAGGAGTCATCTGTGTCCTTCTACAGATGTAGACATTGAGGCCCAGAAAGGTTATGTGACCTTCCCAAGCTCCCTGGACCAGTGAGAGTCACTCTGGGCATCGACCTCCAGCTCTAACTCCAAAGAATGTGTTCTCGCCACTCCTGAGCAGGAAGGACTTGCAAACAAACATGTGCTAAGTGATCGTTATTCACTACTGTCATCGTGATAGCACTGCTGTGAGTCTCCCTGAGATCCATGACCCCAACAGATTCCTTGTTGAATCCTGGAACCTGGGTTCCACCTAGAGCCTGCAGGCCTCTTACTGGACACCTGGCCACCAGCCATAAGGAAGCTGCCAGGAGCCCGCAGGAGTAGCTGGGTGGCCACCCTTGGGGGCCTCATCTCTTGAGTCTCAACAGAGCAGCCCTGGGCACTGGCATCCAGTGTGGAAGCTGAGCCTTGAGCCGAAGGGAGGTGGGACCTGGTTAGACAGGAACCCCAGGAGGTGTGCGTCCATAGACACGTGCTGTTCCCACTGGATAGCCACGCCCATCGAAAGCACAAAGAAAATTGCCAAGCATTGCTCGCTTATTCTCACGAAAGGACTGAGAAAGGACCTAAATGTAGAAGAGAAATAAAAGTGAGGCCGGAATGGGGCAGATAGAGACCTGAGAAGTCCCAGATTTCCCCAGCCCTTCCCCAGTGAAGGGGGAGACCTGGCCCACGTGCCCTTCACCCAAACCTCCTCCTACTCAGAGGAGAAGCCAGGCGTGCATCTTCTGAATGAAACAGGTGCCTGTCCAGTACCCTCTGGCTGAGGCTGGACCTGGGGCTGCTGATGGAACCTCCAGATTGCTGCCGCCGTTATGGGTCCAGGCAGGAAGGCTGAGGACCTGGGGGTCTTCCCTAGGACTCCGGCAGAAACAAACACCAAAAGTCCTGGGAGGGTGGTTACTAGGATACCACTGCAGACATTAATCCCTATGTATGTGTAGCGTGATCATATACAGGCTGTCACCCTCAGGATACTCTGAAACATGCCGCTTCCAAAGCTGCACCAGACTCTAATAAAACGGTCCTTCACCTCCTGGAGGATCAGAGACCCCAATCAGATGAAAGTGGCCGGCCTCTTCCTAGGGTAATATACATGAAAACATGTATAAAGATGTGTACTTTTGCAAATTGTGGCCATTCACAGACCCTTGAAGCCCATTCATGAGTCTGAGGTTAAGAACTACAGCTCAGAGAAGATACTCTAAGAGCCTTTTCTAATTAGCACTCCTCTGCCTGGATGAGATTTTCTGTATGTGGTCCACGGACCCTTCAGAGAAATTACGGTTCTCTGAAGCTTTCTGATGGATGGTTTGGGCACTTTCACGCTCCCAAAGCAGAGGCCTGGATCCGATGGTCTTTCGAGAACTTGCACAATGCCCAGCTATTAGTAGATGTGCCACCAATGTATGTTGAATGAATGAGGGCAAGGTTCCCATGTGCTGTGATTTTTGTACTACTCTATTTTTATAGCTTACATGATTCCCCTTAATTCATAGTATCAAGCCCATGCAAAGTGCCTTGTATCATTAAGATTAACATTATGGCCTTTAAAGGAGAGCACATGAGGGCCCACAGAGTCTGGCCTTCTGGGGCCTCTGCCCGGTGTTTCTGGCACTCACCCTCAGAGACCTCCCCTCACCCCAACTTCCATCCCAACTTTCCAAAGCAGCTGGGCACCTCTGTCCAGTCAAAGCTGACACGGGCATTAGCTAGGGAGCTATTCTTCTGAAGGAAGAAGACCTCTCCCCTACCACAGACGCTGTAAGTAAGGAGAGGGCGCCGAGGCCAGCAGGCCCTGTTTCTAGAGGTAGTGGCAGTGTGGGTTTCCTGGGCCTTGCTGAGAGAGGCCCAGCTCTGTCACCTCCCAAAGATGCCTGGCCTGCTCCCCCTCCTCCCCAGAGAGGAAGGAGAGTGCCTGCCATGTCCGAAGTCCAAGATGGGCACCTCCAGACATGAGCTGAGGCTCTGGGCCTGAGCCAAACTCAAGGACCAAAACTATGAGGGTCTAGAACAGGGGCTGAGGTCAGGCAGGGAGTTCGGTCTCCCCAGATGTCTCCAGTGACTGGGCCTCATGACATAGCCCACTGAGGCAGGAGTGGCTGCGTTGGAGGCCTGGGTATAGGGGGAGGGAACTCCTACCCCCGCCCAGGCCTTGGATCATTTGAAAGGCAAATGTGCTGGGTTGCCTAGGGAACGGGAGAAAAGGGACTTCCCTAGCACCGGTGACTAGTAAGGGATGGAGACGGGAGCTGTGATGCTGAGAAAATTGTTTCCAAAAAAAAAGTAAAAAGCGGTGACTAAGCAGCCCTGGTTATGTAAAGCGATCCCTGAGGAAGTGTGGGGAAAAGCCTGGAACCCACCCCCGTGTCCCTCCTCCCCACTCCCAGCCCCAGCGCCTGCTGCCTCGGGGAGTTTCCACCAGCCCCTTCCCCCTCCTGTTCTTCCGGAACTCCCTACTCCTCCGCAGGACTGCCGGGAGGAGCCAGCCCCCAGAGGGGCTTCACTGCCAAGGACGACCGAAGGAACACAGTGGGCAGGGCAGGGCACCCACAAGGAGATGCTGGTCCCTCTGCTCCGAACAGGACACCCAGGGTCAGTCCACCAGGAGGCAAAGGGTCATTTGCTATCCCAGAATCAGGGGCTGCCCACTCCAAAGACAAAGAGATCCAGATTTAACCCCTGACACTGCTGTTGGCCAACTGTGCAACCTCGGCCAAGTGACAGAACCTCATTGAGCCAGTGTCCTTAGCTGGAGATGGGAGGTGGTGTCTACCCTACAAAGCTGTTGGGGTAATTCCCTAAGACAGCTTGTGTGCGACTCTGGGCACAGGGCAACACATGGGAGGTGCTCGGCACATGTTAGTTTCCTTTCCCCTTAGCCAGAAGGAACCCAGAGATCCTCTTATCCTTTTACGGAAGGGAAAATCTGAGACCGAACGTCAGACTCTCTCAGGATCCGAGGAGTCTAACCATCACCTCAGGGTCCTCTGTCCATGTTCGTCCAGCTCATGGAGTCCCCTGATCCAGGACCCCCGTGGTGGGCACGTGGCAAGGTGAGCCGATGCCCTCAGGCCTCATAATTCCCACTACAGGTATTCTCCTAGTTTTCCAGGATACATCCTCTCGAGAGAGGCCAGAAGAGCTCTGGAACCTCAAAGGATTGATGAGATGTTGTAGCCCCCAAAACCCTCATCTGTGGTTCACAAATGCGTCCGGCTCTTCCATTCTCCCCCCTGAGTGTCCTGTCATCCTTAGGGAGGGGAGAGGACCTGGCAGGTTGCTCTGGACAAATTAATTTCAAGACATGAGTTACTCTGGGCCTCAACGAGCTATTGAAAAGGTCTGGGAAACAAGAGCCTCCGGCACCAGTGAAACTGACCAGGACCTGAGTGAGAAAGGTAGCTGTGATCCATCCCCTGCCTCAAGATGAAAAAAATCTATCCTACTTCTAACCATCCCCAACTACTGAGCGGTCCTCCCTCTCGAGAACATTTGCATGTCCAATCTAAATCACCCATGCGATGCTTTAAGCCCTGTTTCCTCTCATCCATTCTTGGAAAATAAAAATAGCTACTCACCTTCCATATGCTTATACCGCATGCTTCGGCTGCATGTCTCTTCTTCAAGACCCGGCTTTCCTCGCCCTTCCCGGTACTAAGCACACTGCCAGGGACACAGTATAAGCAATGGATAGATATTTGCCAAGTGAATGAATGTTCCCAGTGGAAACATACTGCTCAGTCTTCCGAAGAACTCTTCCTGTTGGTGGGAGGCAGAGTTGAGGGGACCAGGGTGCTGGCCCAGCTCTCTCCCTGGGCTTGTCAGTCCTTTCAAATAATGGTGGGGGTGGGCAGTAGGGGCACTTACGACTTGAGACCCACATGCTCTGCTAAGACTCTTAGAACTCTTAGCGTGGCAGCCTCCACGACACCATGAGAATCCCAGTGATCGTGGAGTTGGAGCCATGTGTTCATCTAGCCTGAGTTCCTCTTAGCCAGGTGATCTTCGACAAGGCCCTTATTTCTCTGTGCCTCTGAATCTTTATCTCTGTGAATTGAGGCCAAAATCAGCTGCCTCAGGGTTGTGGGGAGAACGCGTGCCTGGTACATCGGAGGTCCTGGGGAAACATTAGGTGAGTCCAAACATGAGGCACCTTGAGTGTTCGGGGGCTGGGCTCCTTCTGCGGGGAGCTGGGCCCTGTGCCTTTCCTTTCTTGGGGTCTCACACTGTCCTCTGGGCACCGCCGCAAACGCACAGGGAGCCGTAAGCAGCTGACTTGGTGAGGAAACCCTGTCCCCCGCCTCCCCCGCCCACCTTCCCGCCACCTACTCCCCAGAGGCCCGTAAGCGTGTTGTGAGGATGAGTCACTGCGCCGCCCCCACAGCCCGTGCCCCCCACACAGGCAGACTGGCTGAATGCTTAATTGGAGTTCCTCACACCTCCGAGGACAGCCCCCGACAATATGACAGAGGAGTCTGCCCCGGTGGCAGCAGGCCCTGACTATTGAGGGGCCCTAAAGACCGGGTGAGGACTTTGCTATCCCCAAAAAAACGTCCACTTCGGATAGCCTGAGCAGAATGGGGGGAGAAGGGCAGGGCAGGGCAAGGCGGAGACTGTGTCGGTGCCCAGCACACCCAGAACCTTCTCCCAAGACGCTAGCTGGGAAGATCTGCACTCGGGCCCGCTTGTCTTCACAGGAAGGGTGGCCCTGGGCCCAGCTCCGTCGGGAGCACAGGAGAGGGGAACAGGGACAACAGGGCAACATGACTCGGCAGAGCAGCTGCTGCTATAAGCGGGCGCTATTGGCGAGGGCCTCAGAAGCCTGTCCGGGTTCAAGCTGTGTCCCCCATCACTGCCTCTGAAGAGGACTGAGTGGAGCGTCTTAGAGGCAACAGGATCCAGCCTCACGTGGAAGCTCTGTGATTGGCCCACTGGGGCAGGTGGGGACCCTAGGTCTGGGAGGAGTGAGATCACTCATCCTTTTATCCACGTGCAGCCCTAGCAGAGCGGGGTGGACACAGATGCGCGCTGCGGAGTTCAGATAAGCTCAGGACAAGCACGAGAGACAGGTGTAGATGGGCACCCAGTTCTCGGGTGCAGGAGGCAGCCTCCCTCCCATTCTGGGGGCAACCAGAGAGAGGAAGGGAATGGCGGTGGAGCTGCCTGGGAGTGCTGCTGTCTCAGGGGTCCTGTCGCTGTGGGACTCTGCCTCACCCTCTGTGGGGCTGTCCCACCCCGAGTTAGAAGGAGCTGGATGATGTGGGAATCAGAGTGCGATGGGGGCCCTGGGAAAGGAAGTGGGGGGGACACTGAGGGAGCCAGGCTGTAATTTCTCATCGCAGGCTGGGGAAGCCAGAAAGAGAAAAGCATCCTTCTCCCACACACCCTCGGCTCCCCAGCCTCGCTTGTCTAATTGGATTCCCTCTGCCTCCTACGAGGTTATCCTTAGCGCCAGGAAAATACCTCATGGTCGGATCCTCCTCCTGCTAAGAGGAGGGCTGGAGGGGCCCTTAGCAGCTCCACCATTCACGGCATCTCCACACTCCAGCCACCACCCCCAGCTCTGGGGTGACAGGAGTGCCCTGCAGGGCGCGTGAAGAGTCGCGCCTGTAGGGACTAGGCAGGATGGGAGCCAGGGGTGGTGCTTCCCAACCACTTTCTGGCTACTTCCGTGAGATCCTGTCAATGTAGCCCCCACTGAAGCCTGCTCATCTGCTTCAGGGTCTGACGCTCCCTGAGGATCTCAGTGCTATGTTCCCGCCCTTCTCCCTGTCCCGCTTATACTCCAGGCCAAGCCCACCCTTTGCTCTGGCTCAGTAGCCCTGACAGCCTAGAAGGATCCCACTTGCGCCTTAAGGCTCACTCCCTCCATGAATCCATGAGTGCATGGCCACAGCCATCCTAACACAGTTCCCTGCAGTTGTTTTCTAACTGCTCCATACTGCCTCCCCCACTAGAGAGCTCTTCCTGGGGACAGGGCCACATCCTGCACCTCTCTCCTATCTCTTATCAGATTGGGCTTAGAGAAACAGTCCAGTCATTGATTACTCACATTCTAGACCCAAAGCCTGGACTTCGGTCCAAAGGGCCTGTTTAACTCATGTGTCAGACAGCAGAAAGACAAAGAAGCACTTCCTCCTACTGAGACATGTTCTTCTCTGGTTTACAAGTTCCTAGAGGGCAATGTTGGTGTCATCAGTGGGATCCACCCAGCACCTAACATCATATACACAGGTGTTCAACAAAGGGAAGTGAAGCAGGATAAGAAGGTGAGGTGGCACTGTCCCTTCACCTCATGGTCTATGCAGCGTCACTGACATCATCGAGGACAACCTCAGCTAAGTCCAAGGCAAGGGACCCTTGTCTGTGTCTGAATATACTCCACCAACCCCATATTGCCTAACACGCCCAGTGAGAGCAGATCCAAATGTTTTCCAGAAATGTTATCTAATCTGCCAGAGCATTGCCTCCTCAAACAAAACTTACAAATGACCTGATGTTAGCATTTTAATATCCCCAAAGGAGATAGACCCCTCCCTTGCCATACCGTCTCCTCTTTTCCTCCCCCTTTGATCCCCTGCACCTCCCTGCCTCCATCCCTAGCCCTTCCCTCTAAGCCACTCTGTCTCTGTTCCATTTTTCCACTGAGAGAAGTGAGGCGGAGGAAGGAAGAGATGAGGGGATGCAGAAGCTAGCACAGGGTCCTTGTCACTTTGGTGTTGAACGTGGAACTCTGAAAGAGCATTTTCGGGGTCAAGGCTACAGCCTGCCCACATGGTCTTGTCCTCACCATCCCAAGGAGGCCACACCCTCTTTTTCCACCCTGTAGATGTGCGATGATACAGGTGGGGGCACGGGGCAGATGCAGGAGGACAGAAGGGGTGGCCCCCAGGGGAAGCAGAAGCAATGAGGAAGATCAGGGAGAATGAGGAAGAGGAAGGAGACACCTGCCCTCCTCCTCAGGCAGATCAGCGCTGAGCCCCCCTCCCCACCTTTTCTTTGGTTTCCTCTGGCCCAACAGCTTGTCTGCACAATTGCCTCCTTTGTAGCGCCCACCTTCCAGCCCCCAAATGCCTGGTGCCTTCCCCTCTGTCCACCACACCTGCCCTCCCTGGGGCCCAGCACAAGCTGGCCCTGGCTGTGTCCCCGTGCCATCCTTCAGGCAAGCCTGGCTGACAGCATGAGGCCTGTGCCAATCACCTCCTAGCTCAGCAGGCCCCTTCCAGGCTGCTCTGAGGAGGAATAACTGGAATGGGGTCGTTTGACTAACACCTTGGATGCCTTGATCAGAAAAATGGCCGACCAGTGGCTCTCCTCCTCTCATTCCATGTACAGCCACTTAGCGCAAGCCAACAGGTGATTGTCCTTTAATCAGCTGGGAAATGGATGGTGGAATTAGAGGTAGGGAGGAATCAGAGTTTGCAGATAGGGAGAGAAATGGCATGAGGAAAAGATAAGCAAACACGACTGATGGAGAGGGCAGTGGGTGAGGTGCCAAAGGGCAGAATGGCAGCCTGCAGGACAGACCCGCTGTTTGATGGCTAAGAGCAGGGCGGATGGCGTCAGCAGGGGCCAGCAGACCCTGTGGCCATCATCACTGATGTTCAGAGGGTCTCACATTCCAGGCACACATGGAAAGCTCCCCAAACCACATGATTGTACTGTTGAAAGACTTTGACTCTACCAGCTTCAACATACATTGGCCCTTGTGTCCTGGAGGAGTTTCATGTTTTCTGCCAAATCCCATGCATGAGCAAAGAGAGAGATGAAGGGAGAGCAAAATGAAGAGTTTGCAACGGCTTCTGGAGGCCCATGTACCCCTAAAATGCCTTGACATGATCCTTCCACCCAGCACGTAAGCCCCAGCGACAGTATTCTAGGATTCTATTCTTCAAAGCAACCCCTACCCCTCACTGAGGCTCTCTAAGTGTTACTTTGGCACAGAAATGCAGGAGGGGAGGGTCCCAGGGGTCCCCCAAGGTCCCACAGAGATAATGGTGTCTGCCCTGGGCAGCCCTGGCCACAGACACCTCTGCCTCTCTGGTTGGAGACACCCCTCTGTGTGCATCAACAATCCCCGTCATTCCAGGGGTGAGCCCAGACCACCCTGGCCATCCCTGGTGGGTACAGATGGTCCAAGGAGCTCACTGCCGGCGCCTCCAGAACGGGAAACCCCCCAAGAGCCAAGGAGTCGGGCAATCCTTCCTGCCCACTCAGAGATTCCGGAAGCCCTTCCAGCCTGGAGAACCCGCCTCCCCAACCTCTCTCTCTCTCTCTCTCTCTCGCTTCCTCTGTCTGTCTCCTTCTCGCGACTCCTGCGAGTGCACAGGAGGGCTGAGGGAAGCCCCGTGTGCCTGTGATGAACGGAGCTAATTTCTGGTTTGCTGGTATGCCGCAGAGACACTGCCTCCGTCCCCCTCCTTCCCAGCAAACCCTCTCCCACACACAGACAAATAGGCTGCATATTTAATTGGAATTCCTCACACCTACAGGGTAAAGCCTTGTCAGTAGAAATAGAGCCCACAGCCAGCTGGCTTCCCCCATTCCACCCACCTTGTCTCTTAAAAAGAAATCCCCCCCCCATACGTGAATGCCACCCACGGGCCCCTGCACATCCCTCCCAGCACGGTTGTAAAGGAAGGATTGGTTGGCAGTGCCGCTCCTCGCCTGGGCCGCTACAGCTGGGCCCACCCGGCAGGGACCACCCAGAGGCTTCTCCCTGGCAGACGGGCCCCGGCGGCCCTCCTGTTGCCCACCCCAGGAATCCCCTCGTCAAAACTCCTGGGGCTCCAGGGTCCCCGCGGACGCTTCTGAGAGAGGCAGGCTGCTTGGGCATGAGGGACCAGTTGATATGGAGAAGGAAGACAGGGGAGCCCTAAAAGCTAGAACATTACCTTCCAAGAGAACCTGGGGCCCATCTCTCATGGTGCAGGTGGGGAAACCGAGGTCAGGGAGGTGAAGGAAAATGCATCACACAACTAACTTGATGCAAAGCTGGGCCGAAGCTGGGTCTTGGCTCTAAGGACACCACTTTGTCCCTTGCCCTGTGGCATCTTTCCCCATAGGGGGAAGGGAGGTGGCACCCAGAAGCTGGCAGGACCGAGGAAGGAGGGGCTCCTGAGGAAGAGCAGGGGAGAGACTTCAGGGCACAGAAGGGCAAGGATTTAGTGGGGATGAAATGGACCTAGGAAATTGGTCTATGTCCCATACGGCAACAGGAAAGGAGGCCTGGGAGAGTGAGCTAGGACAATAAAAGGCAGAGACATTGACAGCCGGGGAGGCTGAACTCCTTAGAACAGCCTCAGGGACACCCAGCCCAGGACACACAGCTACCCCTCCTCCCCCAGGGAGCCAGCTGGGCCAGAGCAGCTCCCTGCCCATGCCTCTAGAACAGGAGCCCCCCAAGCCTCCTGCTGTGACCTCAACATTTAGGGTCAGCAGCCTCAGCTGGGTTTGCAGGGGCCTCAGCACCACCAGCAATTCTTCTCTTGCTGTCTCCTCCTGGCGGAGGCTCCTTCCCTCTCTGGCTAAAATTGAGCCTGGCACAAGCCTGCGCCAAACCTGTGTGTCAGTGAGTAGACAGCTGCCTTTGGGGCTCTGCAAAGTGCTGTGACATCCTCACTCTCCCCCACAAAATATCATCTCAGTTTGCCTGAAAGTTCACCATTAGTGACTCATTTCTTTGGGTTAAACATAGCCCTCCCTTCTTAAACGCAGCTGCTCTAGGAAAGGGTAACTCATTGAGTTCTTAACATCCTAGTGTGAATGGGGAGACGTCTGAGATCCAGGAGCCCAGAGGGGAAGTGAAGTGGAGATAGAGACAGGAGGAGGGAGGGAAGTTTCTGAAAGGGAAGAAGAATCCAAAGAAGGGAGCAGCAAGAGGCGACCCAGCTCAGGCCCCGGCCATGCCATGGTGAATAAGTCACCCCCTCTGTTCAGGTGCCGCACGCTGTGATTTACAAAGCTCCTCCACACCGGTGCTCACTCGTTCCTCGCAGCTCTGTGATCTGTGAAGCCAGCAAGAGGCAGGTGGTTGTGCCCGTTTTACAGGTGAAGAGACTGAGGCTCTTGGAGGTTGGAGGACTTGCCGTCCAGCCAGTAAGCAGGAGAGCTCTGCTTTACCCTCCTCTGTATGGACCCCGCTAAGGGGACCTCACTTTCCCAACTCTCCCACCGTCTGCTGTCAGACAGTGGAGGTCCCTGGCAGAGGAACCAGATTGAAAAGTGTGCCAGGAAGCGTGCAGGGGGTGGAGGAGGTAAAGCGAGGCCCCCGCAGTGGGAGCAGCGAGCAGCTCTGAGTCCTCAAGCCCCTGCCAGGGAGCGGTGTGGCTGGAGGGCAGAGCCCCCCACTCTTTGAGAGCATCCCATGGGTCCTTCTGGATGCTGCCTCCCCTGCAAGCATCCCCTCCAGGGCCAGGAAGGCCTGCAGAGGCTTGGGGTGTGCGCACAGGGGGCTGGCTCTGCGTGAGTGGGGTAGGCAGGGCCCAGGAGAGTCCCCCAGGAGACAGGGAGGGGAGCAGGAAGAGACCCCAGGAACCCTGCTGAGAAATCCCACAGGCTTCCAGGCCCAGCTTCCCCACTGCCCTCGCCCTCCCCCGCTTTCTTGCTTCAGGTCGCAGGCCTCCCCGAAGCTTCCCGCCCTGTAGGAAGTGGCCTGTCCGCCATATTGAAACCGTCCCCCGTGCCTCCCTCTTAACGAGCCAGGTTAAATATGCTGTAATCAGAGTAATAATACACCTGGGCTGGTTCTCGAGAGAACTGCCTTTTGTGCTGCGATAGGACATTAATAGCAATTATTCTGCTTTGTAATTGGAGCTTTAAATACTAATTCAAACAGCCAGAGGAAAACCAATTAGTGCTAATTTATCTCTATGTGTTTTGCAGAGCTGGTGTCTGTCACACTGTGAAGAAATAGGTTGGTAATTAGTACAGTTGGGTGGTAGATAGAAGTAATTATCAGATTCTTTCATTTTTCTTTGGTGGGGGGGAATATGGGTAGGGGGTAGGGAAGGCCAAGATGGGTTCTGTAAGTCTTTGTTCCCTTGAGGTTTAAAGGGAGGGCCCATGTGAGCGCTGAGAGCCCAGCCCGCGGCATCCTGAACCACACAGGTATTTCTGAGCCAGGTGGGTTCTGGTGGCGGCTGCCTTGAAGGCCTGAGCAAGCACCTTCCAGCTAATAGGCTCACAGAAATACTGCCAGCAACGCCACGGGAAGCGGAGTCTTCCCTGTCTGAGGAAAGGTTTGTGAGCCCCAAACAGCTGACTCTCTGGTAAAGGGGTCCCTGGCCAGCCTCTCAGTCCCCGCACGGCCGGGGAAGAGATGCCGATCTCTTCGGTCATCGTTTTGCTTATTGGGAAAATGGACATAAGCATACTTGCCCCACAGGGTTGTTGCGAGGATTGAATTAAATACAATGAAGTATATAACCGGCCTGGCACCCAGTAATAATAGTTGCGGTTATTGAGTTCTTACAGCTTGCCTGGGACTCTTCTAGATGCCTTTGTGTAGACAGCGTTATCTCTAACGCTCCAAAGCCGCAGGTGGACACTGTGTCTGTTGATTTTCCTGTTCCCTCTCCTGTCCAGACCTCTCGCCAGCTAGACAACCCTGGAGAAGTCATTGGATCACACTGAGTCTCGGTTTCCTCATCTATGTAATGGGGGTAACAACAGGACCTTCCTTAGAGATTTATTGTGAAGATTAAATGAGACGATGATTATAAAAGCTCTTAGCACAGTGGAGCACAGAGTAGGAGCTCTGGGGGGGGTTATTTATCATTCTCACTATTACTATGTTATTGTTTCACTGTGTATGGTTGTGTTGTAATCTATCCAAATCCTCCTTTGAAGGAGGTAGATATGATACTGTAAAGACATTTTATTAACTAATCTACAGGTACTGATACACGCTCAGTACTGTGGACACTCAGTTCACACCATTTAGAAACATGGGACTAGCTCACTCTGAACAAAAGAAGATGGGATGATAATGGCATGTCACGGAGCTTCCCAGTTTACAAAATGCGTTCACATATCTGATTCCAATGCCTTCTTGCAAGTGAGAGGGTTGAGCATTACTTTAATCCCCATTTTAAAGGTGGGAAAATGAGGCTCAAAGAATCGAAGTGACTTGCTCAAGAAAATGGTAGAATCAGAAGCTGAACCCAGATTTTTTGACTACAAAACCTGTGAAAGGCGCTCAATAAATCCTTGTTGAATGGATGAATAGATAAATGTGCTTTCCACTAAACCATGCAGCCTAAACTATCAACGTGTATGTCCTACTTCCATGCGAGGAGCAGGGTTGACCGAGAAGAGGTTGGTTGGAGGCACAGAAATCTTCAGAGGAGACGTGGGCTGGCAGAGAGTCGGACAGCTTCCCTCAGCCCAGGCAAGGTCTCTGCAAGTGTCGAATTAACAGGAGACACTGACCAGCCCCAAGGTTGCATTTAATAATCTGGAGAAAGATCTGGCAAGCCCAGTCCCTCTCTTGTGCACCACAGACCCTACCCCATCCCCTGATTCAACCTGGACCCGCCTGGACCCTGCAGGCACGTGAGCCGTCGCCCCTGAGCCAGACCTCCGAGGATGGGCTGTGTGAGAGCAGGAAAGGAAGGAGGGTGGAGGGGATGCGGCCTCGGCAAAAACCCGAGGAGGGATCAAAGACAGCGTTTGAGAAGCAGGGACCAGACTGGCCAGGCAGCACGGGAGCTAAGTGTCTCGAGAGCCAGGGCCGCAGTTGATAAGATAGGCTTTGGCAACTACGCGGAGGCAGAGGACAGGTTTGACCAGGGCCACCTCCAGCGCTGTGACAGTGCCCCACTGAAGGGGCAAGTAAGGTGCGAGCCAGCCCGCCCTCCGCCCACCAAGCCACTGACCAAGCCCTGGGGCGTCCTCTGCCCTGGGAAGGAGGAGCTGCTTCCTAAATTCGCACAAAGGCGCCGCCACAGGCCTGCCAAGCTGTGGGCTTCCACCCAGCAGGGCGCCTGCTTCCTGGGGGCTGGGGCTGCCCTGGATTGGATGCGTAGGAAACTGAACCATTTCAAAGGCAGAGTTTGAGAAGGTTAGACCTGCAAAGGTGGCAGAGCAAACGATAGCAGAGTCAGGAGACCCTGCAGGGAGGAGAATGTCAGCAACGGGGAGAAACAGAAGGAACAGAAGGTTCAGGTCCCCGTGCATGGGCAAGGACTGGCTGGCATGTCCCAAAATATTGAAAATACCGATGGCGGGAGGATCAATAACTTTCTTTGTTTTCTTTTTGGTTATCGGTATCTTCTAAATTTTCTACGCTGAGCATATTTCTCTTTTATACGAAGAAAAACAATGGAACTTATTTTTAAAAAAGGAAGGGACATATGCTGGAGACATTTTGAAGGAAGAGCTGACAGAATTTGATAAGTGACTAGAGAAGGGTGATAAAGGAGAAAGATGAACCAGAAATAGCTCCGAGGTTCTGAGATGGGTGATAGGGAGATGGCAGGGAACAGGCATTTGGGTTGGGTTCCCCGTGCAGCGAGCCGGGAAAGGCTCCCTTCTGTTTGAGGCTTCCAAGCCTGAGCTCCCAGCGAGACACAGGAGGGTGTCCCTGCAGCCAGAGAGGAAGAGTCTCTCAGGAAGGGAAACCGAGGCACAGAGCGGGGAGTGTCTTTGATCACAGCCTGAAGTCAAGAACAGAACTCGGAACATCCTTAGCAAAAGGCTCAATCCACTCAATCCAGAGCTGCTGACAAGGGACTCGCGTAATAACGGGGCCCCTGAGGACCAGCCCCTCCTCCCCTGTCCCCAGACGCATCCAGAAGCCCATTCTGCCCGACTGCTGGCTTGACTGCGGTCTGCAGAGGCTTGGGACCTGGTGGAGTCCCAGGGACTGACTGTGCCAGGCCACACAAACACCAGGATGGGAAGAGGATATTCCCTCGGCCCTCTAGAACCATCTGCCTTGTGTCTGCTAGTGGCTGTCGCATCCTGACTAGGGCCATCCCTCGGGCCAGCAACAAGCCCGCCCCCACTCCCTATCCCCGTCCTGCCCTGACCCAACCCTCACCTCTGCGCCACCCTCCCCAGCACCAGGCTGGCCTCCCAGGCTGGCCTCGCTGAACCAGAGCCTCAAAAGACACTGTATTGACTGGGCCCGAGGCCCCACCCAAGGCTGCGTCACTGTGTCCTTGGCAACGGAAGGGCTGGGTGAAAAGTAACACACAAAGCAAACAGAATGAACTCCACCTGGGTGGCCCGGGAGCCATCACCGTCCGTCACCTCAGCATCACCTCAGCGGGGCCTTGGATTCACGGGTGGCGGGGGCGGTCTGCTAGCTCCCTTCACTGCTCTGGTGGGGGCTTCCCTGAGCACCCCAAAACCCCAGGCAGGGAATGCTTCACAACTCACCTCAGTAGCGTGTGTGCTCTCACTGTGCTGTGGAGCTGCGGCCAGAAGAAATAAGACAGCTGACGAGGGTCCTCTCTCTGCAAGCGCTGGTGCTTTGGGGCTAGTGGGGCTGAGCCCCCAAAAAGTCATCTGCCAGGAAGGAGCTCTGAGGAGCCGCGGAGCCGCAGAGTGGCGTAGGCAGAGGGGCACAAGGAGTACTCAGGGGCAGTCGCTGTGGGGGACCCCAATGCTCCCAGGCTCCTGCATTAACATCATCACCCCATCATCTTTGCCCGAGGCCCTAGAACATTTGGGGAACTTCTAACAGGTGCCATAGGAAAATACCTCATAGGCATATGTCTGGAATTCCAAGGTGCTTTTTAAAAAAATTTTTTATGAAGTTACATATGTCAAGTACACAGATCTTAAGTATACAGCTTCATGATTTTTTACCTGCATAACCACCACCAAGGTCAAGATAGAGAATATTTCCAGCCAGGTGTGGTGGCTCATGCCTGTAATCCCAGCATTTGGGGAGGTCATGGTGGGAGGATTGTTTGAGGCCAAGAATTCAAGACCAGCCTGGACAACATAGTGAGACCCCATATCTACAAAAAATGAAAAAAATCCTGGCCTGGTGGCGCCCATCTATAGTCCTAACTACTCAGGAGGCTGAGGCAGGAGGATCACTTTTCCTGAGCCCAGGAGTTAGAGGTTACAGTGAGCTATGATCAGGCCACTGCACTCCAGCCTGGGCAACAGAACAAGACCCTATCTCTAAAAAAAAAAGAAAGATAAAGAATATTTCCAACACCCCAAGAGGCTCCTACACACCTCCTCCCAGTCCATATCCCCCCATTAGGTGAGATTGTTTGGACTGCTGTCCCCGTTGATTAGGCGTGTTCTTGAGTGTCATGTAAATGGAATCGCAGTATTCTGTCACGGGAGTGGCCCATGGCATTGCAGAAAGCAGTGGTTCCTTCTCTTCTCCCACTGGGCTGCATAGCTTGGGCATCTCAGTCTCTCAAAGGCCTTCACAGCTGTGCTCTTCTCCCACTCAGTGGCTCGCGACTGCTGCTTCCTCCAGGCCACCCGGGACTGGGGACATCCACACCTAGGCTGAGCTCAACCCCAGGGCGCTCCCTTCTCCGTCCCACTCGAGAAATCACATTGGAGGGAGGGTGGGTGTGACGACATCAGAGGATAACCTTGAATTCCCTCTAATTTACAAAAAAAAGGGGGGATTATTGGAAACGGTGGCACTTTATTATTAGTAACATATTTGTTTGTGATACATCTCACAACCGCTGGTCCCACACCCGCGGGTCACAGCTTCGAGGCTGAGAACTGCTAGTCTAAGTGGCGTGATTTCAGAAGTAAAGGAAGGCCATTTCCTGCCCCCAAAATATCTCTTTCCTCCACCCTGCTGCTTCCCCTGAAGTTTCGCCCCAGTCGATTTATTGCGCTGTAGGAAGCAGCCCCAGTGTCCTCTTTGAAAGTGCAGGTGCTCCTGAGGGGGAGACTCCGTGAAATCCGCAGTGCCCCTGCGTGTGACTTAAAGAGGAACTGGAAACTCACGGCACACCCGGGCACCTGTGCAGCTCACTCTGGATGAGCTGGATGCCCGCTGTGAGGCAAGGAGGATGGTGGTGCGATCCCCACTTTGCATATGGGGAAACTGAGGCCCGGGGAGGCCACACCCCTGTGAGGTGGCAGAGGCAGTCAGTCATTCAAACCTAGCTTAATCTCCTTCCTCAAGAGCCCGCGCTGTAACCCACCTGGGTGGGCAGGAGGTGCCGGGCATTTGTGAACAAGGAGAAGATGTGCTGAAGAGAAAAGCGACGCCCCAGGGCGTAAAGCAGAGTGTTGGAGAGAAAAAGAGAAAGTCTTCGTGTTGGATTCCACCTTCCCCCGGCACTGCTACCCCCGACCCCGTCCCACCCCGAGATGCTGCCGAGCCCTCTGTCAGCCCCCACACCTGCTCTACTCGTGGTTGCCACCACGGCCAGATGCCTGGGACGTGTCACAGGCACCAGGTCACCTACCAGCAGAGATGTTCCTGTCCCTGAAGAGCCATTATCTTCATGCATTTCTTGGGCTGCAAAAGAATGCACACTCAGAAGCTTCATGGAACGTTTATTCCACACCACGCACCTTATATGCGTTATTTCAGTGTCTGCAGCAACCCCGTGGAATGGGTGTTCTGAGGCTCCTTTGAGGATGAGAAGGCCAGTGCTCAGAGAGTCGAGTAAGTCACCAGTAGGCTGCAAGCTCCACGAAGGCAGAGACCATCCACCCACTGGTCACCACCTACTGTCAGCTTCTTCCACTGCGCTTGGCACTTTCTGGGTGCTCATTACCTATCGGTGGGTTGTCACTGCCAAAGTCACACAGAGATGTATGGCCAGGTGTGGCTGACCCTGAAGAGCACATGCTCATCA
The DNA here is from genome assembly GCA_963575035.1 of Avahi laniger. Lineage (NCBI taxonomy): Eukaryota > Metazoa > Chordata > Mammalia > Primates > Indriidae > Avahi > Avahi laniger. The sequence continues at coordinate 25,809 of CAUYSK010056215.1, forward strand.
CCAGATGGCCTCACACGACAGGGCTGGCCAGAGATGCAGCATGAGAGTGGGAAGGTCCCATCTTGAGGAAGGAGGCAAAGGCTTGGTAGGGAAGAGGGCGTGTTTAGGGAGTCCATCAAGTTAGGCCAAGAAGCTGGTTGCCCGTATCTGTTGGCGCAGACATTGGTCTTCCTCAAAGATTGCTTCTTCACTGCCCATAATTCCGCCATGATATGTTTACTCCCTCGCGTCTCAAATGTTGAGTGGTCACACTTGCACAATTCACCGAACTTGCGTCAGAGACCTACTCTGTGCTAGGCGCTGTGTTAGGCTGCAAGTTAACAAAATGAATAAAACACAGTCATGTCTTCAGGGTCTGGGAAAGGAGAGGTGCAAAGCCCCCAAAATTGTGGGAATCCACAGATGTGGAGAGAGCCCACCCACTGCGTGGGGCGAACATCTGCAAGGCACGGAGAACATAAGCACGCACTCACACGCACCAGCGTACCCACCAAGGGGTTTGGACGTTACCCTAGAGCAGATGGGGATCTTGTGGAGAGGGTTTAGCAGGAGAAGGACAGAGTCAAGTTTGTTTTCTATTATGCCAGCTTTGGCAGCTTCAGTGATGGGGATTGGGAGCAAAGGCAGGGGACACCTCCAGGTGGCTCCTGTCATCCAGGCACACCCTCACGAGGGACTGCATCAGTCCCTAAGAAGGAACTGAGAACTGCGTGGACGGGAAGGGGTGCAAGAGAGGGAGTGCGCAGTAAGTTCCTGGCAGGGCCAAGATTTACAGGATCTAGTGCGACTTAGAAATGTGGGGCCTTGCCTGGGACAGGGGAGGTCTGTCCCCTCTTCCCACTGGCCTTCATGCATCCCACAAGGGTTGCCAGGGGTGGGAGACAGGCTCCTGTTGAGTCATCCACTCAATGCTGCCAGCTGGGGACAGGAACAGCCACTGTTTGTCCCCCCAAGACTGTGAGGTGCATGCCCGACCCCACTCTGCACCTGTGCCCAGGCTCCCACAGAGAGCAGCGGGTGGGCGGCAGGTGGCAGGAAGTGGGACCACACCTCAGCCAGCACTTGCTCCGGCGTCCCATTGGCCTTCACTCACAAAACACAGAGCCAAAGGTAAGATTACTAGGAAATTGACAACAACCACAGAGCATTAAATTCCAAACGTGAGGCCCTTCAAAGCGCAGAGTCTTGTTCAACCACGCTGGTCACATGCCTGCAAAGCCAGCCCCACTCCCTGGGTTTCGGCTGACGTAGGGGGTGGGTAGTGGGACTGGCACAAGACGTGGTGCAGTCTAGAGGACTCACATATCAGCAGCTGGCCCCCTGGCATAGCGAGTAGGATTTCAGCAGAGAATACCAGGCAGAGGAGAGACCTCGGTAGAAGGTGGAGGAGAAGCGTGCATCCCAGAGACGTGAGCAGATTCAAAGACAGCCTCCCCACTTCCCCAGGCTGTGTGTGCCTATGTGTGCGCACGTGTGTGTATATATTAGATTCAAGTGTGGGAAGCTTTTAGAAAAAAACACCATCCCTAGGCCCCCTCCAGCCCGATAGAATCCCAGTCTCTTGAGTAAGAGGTGCGATAGGGTATGTTTGGGTAAAGGAAGCTCAGATTTGCTGCCATTTTTCTTCCTCCCTGGTATACTTCTTTGGATGATTTCACATAAGGAAAATGGGCCAGGAACGGATTGATACCACGTTAAGTGAGGAATATGCAAAGAAGCCGATGAGCGTTTCCCCTGGGGAGGAGAAGCTCCAAAAACAAATTGTAAGTTCTTCTCGAGTGTGAACGCCTCGAGAGCAGGGACCAGGTCTTTTGCATGTCTCTATCCACACCCGGCACTGTTGTACCTGGCACGCAGGGGCCACCAAGTGAAAGCTGTGCAATGTATGAATGAAATTGTTGAAAGTGATCATGTGGGAGGAAAATTAATCTTGTTTCATGGGGCCACAGGCAGAACTATAGCCATGATATTAATCGTTCTTGTGGGGAGACAGTTCTTTCATGGAAGTTGTGTTGGGGAGACAGAGCTCAGCTGGGAGGATGAACATTCCGACAGTAGCTAACTATAGCTAGCCTAGTAGGCTGAGCATCGCTTGACATAGATTACTTCCTCTCATCCTCACAAAACCCTGGAAGGCAGACATTTGTATTATTCCCATTTCACAGGCAAGGAGGAGACAAAAGCAAAGAAATGCTAAGTCGCTTATCCAAGGTCAGCTAGCTGGGAAGTGGCCGTGCAAGATTTGAAGCATGAACTCCAGTCCCAGCGCTCGCTGCTCTTAAACACTTACTTCCAGCCGTAAGAGCTACACAGTGATGATCTGACCACGGTGGTCAGGGGACCCAGAGCCAAGAACAAACAAGTCCTTGGTTGGGGACATTGTGGAGGGGATTCAAGCAGCAACCAGAGGGGTTTAAGAGTTATTCTAGCTCTCAGAGATGATGACTCTGCATTTTATTCCTTTGCCCTTGGTCATTCTTGTAAGAGTTGCTTGGAGGTCTGTGACGTTAGATGACACGCATAGCCCCTCATGGCCAAGCTTCCTCAGCTGTAAAACAAAGAACAAAGGAAATCTAATGCCTTCAGCTCCAGGATTGTGCAGTTCTCTGATTTGGAGTGGGAGAGGAAAAGGGAGATTGTAGTAGGGAACAGGGCCCCACTTTGCTTCTTAGGCAGAAATAATTCTACCTCTTGGAGACCTGCAATCTCTTCTCTTCCGAGTGGCCTGGAAGCCTGGCCAAGAAGAAACCAGGTGGGCCAGTACCAGGCCATTCATCCCTGTGGAACTTGGCCTTTTCTCCCCTTCAGGACTGAGAATCCGGGAATCTAGGGCACCTCAAAATCGACCTTGCTTCTTCTCAACCACGGGCAAAAACTAATGTCAGAAAGACCCAGAAAAACCGATGGAGCAGAACGAGGGCTACATCTGTAGATAGGCATTCTGAAGGAATGTTCCCCGCCACATGGTTTTCCACCCCTGTGTTGCTTTTATAGATATATATTTATATACATATAAATATCTCTTTCCCTGAGGGACAGTGAAACTCAGCCAAGTGGGAATTCAGTGTGATCCAGTAGAATTTGTTGCAAAGGAAATTCAGCGGGGTGGGGAGTAGAGATTGCATATTCAGGACATCACCTGGTTAATAAAAAATTGCACAGCTCCCCAGAACCCATGAGATTGCCTTTCTTTTTTTTTTTTTTTCTTTAAATTAACAAAGGGTGTGTTGTTTCCCCCATTTGTGCCAATTTAAATTGTGATTTTTTTTGAGACAATAAGCAAACTAACAGTAGGGGTTAAGTAATTCGTTAAAGGGTGGGGGCTAGAGAGGAGTTGGGGTTTCGAAAGGGGGGGTAGGGAACTAAAATCTGCCAGTAGCAGCAGTAAATGCAGAGTTATGCCTCAGGCATAATATATCAAAGAAAATATAAAGCATCCAGCTTAAAACTAATGATTGCCATATAATTAGATGAGAAGCATTGTGCTATAAATGTGTATTCTTTAGCATGCTGTGATTTTACTGTAAAAAAAAAGAGAGAGAGAGAGCGCGAGAAAGAAGGAGACAGAAAAACACAGAGCCCAGCAACATACTATAAAAAGAACCCTCTGTTGACTTCTCTACTGTTTAGTATTCCTTGGCTGTTCTCCCTTGGGAGTGTGTAATTAGTACTTTATGAAGAGTACATTTAAAGCAGTTTAATATTCACCTCATTCAATCTGAAACAATGTGATCCGTGCTTAGACAAATCAGTGCTCCTTGCTGACATAATCTGTCAGAACATTACCTCTGAAAAGACCTTTCAAGAGGTTTGGATGTTAATTAGTTGTCTATCATGTATAAACAGAGCAGTGAGCAGAAGGGGCTCCGACAGGCCAGAGGGATACGTTGGGAAATGCATTTTGTATGAACACGGCTTGCAGGGGGGTCTTCTCGCTCTCCCCGCCTCCCCCACCCTCGCCTCACCGTGTCAGCAGCCACATAGGCTTTGGACCTCTTCCGGGCAACAAAAGTGCTTTCCAGTTGGCTTCAAGGGGCGCCTCTGGCCCCCAGAGGGGATTGTGGATAATGCTAGAGGGGTTCCCGCACACATACTGCCCCGAGGCTCCCCGGGCTCCCACCTGCAAGATGTGACGGCTGTCTCCTCTTAGGCCCAGGAAGCATGACCTCACAGGCCCACCTGTGCTCGCTGGGGAGGCTTTGGGGCCTGGCAGGGTCCCACCTCGGGGGGGCGGAGAGGGCCAGGAGGATTGGAGATGTGGTGCACACCTCCCCACTCGCCTTAAAGCTCGCCTCCTCTGGAGAGCCCGGCTGCTGTGACAGAGTTGCACGGCGCAAGAAAGGACTAACACACGTGGGAATTTATGCACACGAAACCTCCTTGACCACCCTGGACCCAGAGAATGCCAGCAAGGTTCAGAGTCATGTTCAAGGTCACCTAGTCTAGGCCTTGCCTTCAAGGGGAACCTTTGCCAAGGACTGGGATCTGGGCTTTTCCTATGTGGGTTGTCTGCGGATTTGAACAAGGCATTCTGGACTTAGAATGCCTGTGTATGAAGCACTCCCTCCATAATGAAGGTGCTGCTAAACAGTAGGTCAGGATGTAGTTCTGCTGCTCTTGCTAGGCTGGTGGCTCCAAGATGGCAGGGCACAGGCCCCACAGGAACCACCTTCCCCAGGGCTCCAGGACCCTCGCCCTGCCCCACTTGGCTGCCTGCCCCGGGTCTTCCTCTCCCTGTTCTCAGGCACCCCACTACCCTTCAGTGGCCCCAGCCCCATAGCTTCTTTATTCACCATTCATTCCATAAGCATCCACTAAGCACCTACTGTATTCATCGTACTGTATGCTCCATTCTAGGGCAACAAAAATGAGTAAGTCATGATTTCTGCTCGTGAGCCATTTACAGACCCATAAACTTATAATTACGGTTTGGGGCAATTATAAGTAATGGAAGGCAGGCAGTATAATTTAGTGGTTAAGAGGAAGGGCAATGGAGTCAAACTGCATGAATTCAGATCCCAGCCTTACCACTCAACAGCTAGGTGACCTTGGGCAGGTTAGTTAGCTGCCCTAAGCCCCAGTTTCCCTGTCTGTAACAGGGGGGTAAGAACATCTCACTCATGGCTTTGTAAGTGTTAAATGAGACAATGCAGTAAAGTGCCTAGCACAAGGTTTAGGGTGTAATATGCACTCAACTAATGTTTGTCCCCCCCCAAATAGCGTGACAATAGGAGCGCAATCAGAATGCCTGAAGATAGAGGAAAGAGATATTAATGTCTGGGTAGTCTTGGAAGGCTTCCCAGAGGAGGTGACATTTGACTAAGTAGAAGTTTACCAGGAAAGAAGTGACAGAAGGGCTTTCTACATAGAGGAACAGCACACACAGATGCAAGGGGGTGCAGAAATGAAATGAGCGGGGTGTTCCGGAACCACCAAGACGTTGCCCTTGTGCTCCATGTCATCTGCTGGGTTACAGCCAGGGAGGCTGGTCCCAGCTGTGCCCTTCAGAATGAGCCATGGAGATGGCACCGGTAGGCAGAGGGGGCACTCCAGGTCTCCATGGCTGGGTGATGATGGGGGCTTCCGACAGCTCGAGGAACCTGTCGCTTCTCCCTGTATTTCTCAAAAAAAGGAGTCGAGGTCGTAAAACAACCTCGGCCTGGGTGCCCTACCCCAACCTGAATCCATGGGCGGTGCTAGATACACGCGGGAGGCTGTGGGACAGCAGAGAAAGTGAGACCACTGACTCGGGCCAGATCCCACGCCAGCCGTGGCTCCCACGGGCAGAGCATATCAAGGGCCTCAACCCCTCAGCCAGGCACAGGCTCATCAGGAGGATGGGCACCAAGGTGCGCAGAGCCCCGCACAGCACCTGGTCCACAGACGGCACTCAGGACACTGGTCACTTTTATTATCATGAAAAAAGCTTACCCTAGTCCACCCTTTTCTCAAAACTGACCTCTAATTTTTCACTTGACAAGAAGCCAGGACTCAAGAGGACAGGTGTTCCCTGGGCGTCTTCTCTCAGCGAAGCCCTGACCCCAGGGCTATGTGGGTCTCTCCCAGCCACGCCAACTCCCAGATTCCACCTCTCCCAAGACAGAGCCAGTGTTGGGGCCAAGGTCTCCACCCCCCACCACCACATCACCCCCACCTCCCTCAGAGCCCCACCAGGCTGCTGTGGCCGCTCCAGCCCCACGGGATCACCCCCCCACCCCCCCTACCCCGGCCAGCGGAGTCCACCATGGCTGCCTGAAGCAGGTGGAGAGCTGCTACCAGGGCCTTCCTCCCCTGCCGGCCATCCTGGCTCCCCCCTCTGCCCTCCCCTCCTCGATGCCCTCCCCAGTTTGCACTGAGCAGCCCCTGACATAACCATAGACTTCACTCCTCCTTTCCTCATGAAACTCCAGCCTGCGGGCCTCTCCCGTCCAAGGCAAGGCTTTGGCCACCTTATAAAACATCCCAGACACTGGGCGAGCGCTGTCCACTGCAATATACCACAGACACGGTGGGCCAGCCCTGGGTCCTGCGTTCCTTTGCTCCCTGAACAGTAACGATGACATCAGCTCCCCTGTGTGGGGCACCTGCTCCGGTGTAGGCACTTTGTATCTCTGACTCTCATGATAGCCTCTGCAGTAGGCAATATCAGAGCCACCAGCCAGACCATCAAACTTAGTCCCGGGCAGGCTACGTGAGTGGTCTAGAGGCATACAGTAGGCGAGTGCAAAGCTGGCGTGCTGGGCCTTTCTGTGGGTTTCCAAACTCCCACCCAACGGCTTCACACCAGGTAAACTGGCCTCCAGCAAACTCCAGCCTGCAGGCCAAGCAGCCTGCTTGTGTAGGGCCTGTGAGCCGAGAACGGATTTTGCATTTTTAAAAGGTTGTAAGAAAAGAAGCAAACAAACAAGAACATGTGACCAAAACCATATGTGCCCACCAAGCCTCAAATATTTACTACCTGGGCCTTTCCAGAAAGTTTGCCGCCCCACGGGGCCACCCAGGGAACATTCAGTAACAGGCATTGGGTCCCACAGATACCAAGTGCAAAGGCCACAGGGAGAAAACAGATGGACACCCCGGCCATCCTGTGCGACCCGCCAGCTTCAAAAACATCTTTTAAAAGGTGTCTAGTAGAGATGAAATTGGGCTAAAGGAAACACCAGAAGTTTCTCTCTGTGCACGCTTTTATGGTTCTTGATGAACTATTTCACACACAGTGTCTCTTTTATGGCATTAGAATCCCCATTTTTTGAATGAAAAATGGAAAAGCTGAGAGGCAAAATGACTAACTTAGGGGCCCCTGGTGAATATCCTCCCCAGGTCCCATGACCTCATGCCAGTGTTCTTTCCATCTGACACAGCTGTCTCTGGCCCCCCGGGCACAGAGAGACCATGGCAGCCCTGCAGGGGCAGAGGGGAGCACCCCAGGCCACACCCCTCTTTTCACACGGATTGAATTTATGTGCATCTCAGATTTCCTTTTTCAGCACAAGCCCAGCTCTCTTGGAGCTGTTTCAGCCTCTTAGTCACCCCGCAAGAGGAGCACCCCAATTTGCTAGATCTAGAGAGTGATTCCAGCTCACATCCATCATGCTAAATAACTACCCCAGAGGGCGGGAAAGCCTGATTTCTGGTTGTAGCTCTCCCGCCAGCTGGCAGGGTGACCCAGTGTGGGCCACTGTCCCTCTCTGTGCCTCCCTTTCCTCCTGGGAAGCAGCGTTAACTATCCCCGCCCCCTGCTCAGCCCATATGGGACTCTGTGAGAGGGAATGAGGTCACGTCTGTGAGCCGCCTGGCGGAAGGAAGCAGCAGGAGGAGGACAAGGTAGTATTATCTTCTGGGTCAAGTTGGGCCATTGCCATGCAGTTGCTGAGATGTGTAAGCATTCCAAGGGCCTCGGGAGCCAGTCCGGGGAAGGCCATGGGAAGGCAGTGTGTTAGAAACAACTTGGGCGTCCGAGTCACTGCAGTGTGAGTGCAGATCCCAGCTCAGCCACTTTCCAGCTTTGGCAAACCACCAGTCACTTCCAGCCTCAGTTTTCTCACCTATACAATGGGCATAATCCAACCACAGAGGGTTGTTCGGTTAAGGATTAAATGAAATTATTTCTGGCACCCCGTGAGTGCTTGTTATGATGAATGCTGTGGGCCTGTCATCTTGTGTCAGGACACCTCTTTGTGTTTCTCCATGAACCTTCTCCAAATAAATGCCAGCACCCTCCACCCAGGTCTCCCTAGGGTCAGCCTTCTGCAGTAGGGCTGGGCCGGGCGTTCCACGTACCTCCTTTTGAAAAAATAAAAGTAGGAGCTGAGGCAGCGAACACAGGCCTTTCCCCCAGCATCACCCAGGGGCCCTTCAACCCAGAGGGCCCAGAGTCCAAGATCAGGGGACTGGGAGGAGGCCAGGTATTCCCTGGAGGCCTTTCCCCTTGGAAGATGGTAGAAATGGGCCACTGAGTTCTGAACCCAGCCGTCCCAGCCTGTGCAAGCTGAAACTCCCAGCTTGCGGGCCTTCGCTTTCTTCCCCTCAACCGGGTGCAAAAGAGAGTCTCAGCGAGCCCACAGGCAAATGGGTCTTAGAACAGGCATAAATGAACCATCTGCTCCTGGCCTTTTTTTGCCAGGCAGGAAGGGACGTGAAGATGGGGGAGCGGAGCCCATGGGAGAGGCTCCCCGGTCCAAGTGGGGAGGAGTGGGTATGGGACGGTGCTTGAGGGGGCTGGGGCCAGTGAGGAAGCTGAGAGATCCATCCAGCAGAGGGTGTGAGAGTCAGCCACAAACTGACCCAGGCTAACAGCAAAGCTGCCGAGCCAATCTGGCCAAGACTGTCTGAATTAGTCACCAGTTTTGACAAGGAGTTAAATCGGTTACATAACAGCCTCCCTCACTCTCCGTTGGCTCTGCTGAGCTGGGACTCTCCAGGGGTAAAGAGTCTCAGGCAGAGAGGGTCACATTCTTCGAGCCCAGGGGCAAAGGTTCTTGCACAAGCTGGGCCGCCCTCCCCAGGCCTGCTCCAGCCCTGCAGGGCCAGAAGGAGGCGCCAGCTGTTCACCTCCTGTCAGAGTCTTGCCACCCTGCCTCAAAAACAATCCCACGCTAGTCTTGCAACCCTACGGCTCTAGCATTAACAGGGAAGATGCCCCAGACAAGGAGTTAAATATGTTTCCCAGCTCATGGCAGCTCAGTAGCACTCTGGCTAGGATTATAATACATCATTATAATAATTATTATCAGTAAGCACTTAGCGAGCACCTTTTGTAGTGGCCGTGTTGGAGGTATTGTAGACGCTACAAAGATGTAAAGACATAGATATTCAGCAGCAGTAGTAGCTTGGAATTACAATGCTTTCCTTCAGGGAGGAGAGCACTTTCAGACAGAGGTGCTCCAAGTCCTGCTAAGGGTCAGATTTAAACTCTATATGAAGGCTGGGATAACCAGCCTCAACCCGAGAGATGCCCAGGATGCGGTGAGCTTTCTGTGGCCAGATCTACTTGTGGCTGATCTACTTATCCCCTGCACTTGGCTAAATAAAGAACAATAAATGTTTAACAATATTTATAATGGAGGATGATGATGGTGGTGACAATGATGACAAAAATGATGTTAGAAAAGAGTATACACAGGTCCTATTTTGGCCCCAAACCCAGGGGACTTCAGTTCTTCCTTCCAGCCTACTGGCCTCTGTTACACTAGATGATACAAAACCAGGAGTAGAAGCTTGAAAACATTTAAGAATTGGTCAAGCAGACCCTCTGACTCCAGGCAGGACTCGACCAAATCATCCAGGAAGAGTCATCGCTATAGCAGTGGGTGAACCCAGGAGTCAGTGAGTGGAGTGGGGGGCTCCTGGGCCCTTCCTCCCTTTCCCAAGCCTGGGTTACGGGCAAGTCCCCAGCCCAGGCTCTCAGGAGACAGTGATGACCACCAAGAATGGCATTCCCTACACATCATTCCACCAGATTCATGATAGTTCAGAGCTAGAAGGGGTCTCAGGAGGCAGCTAGTCCAGACTTCCCATTATACAGATGAGAATACCAAGGCCCAAAGAGGAGAAAGGACTCCCCCAGAGCCACACAGCAGAGTTGGGACTCAAATTCCCATCTCCTTTCATTACGCTGTGAAAGCCAGAGAGGTGCGAGACAGGATGGACGCAGGGCTTGCAGAGGGTTGTGTGAGCCATACTTCCTGCCTGTTTGGCTCGACACCAGGCAGATGACAGCTTCACACAGAGGGAGGAACAACAGCCCCAAGGAGGCCACACAAATGGCCCTGATGCCAAGTCAGTGGGCACAGTTTCTGAAACAATGAGCCCCTCCTTTCTGCTTTGCTCCCTAGAAGAGAGCAAAAAGGCTAAGTTACCCCCAGGCCTGCCAGCAAATTCCTGATGAGAAATCTGCTCCAATTTCTATCTCCCAAAGATCTCTCCCAGGCGTCTGCTTGGGATGATCCTTCCCAGCAATATTTAAAGCCAATTATAGAAAATTAAGAAATTAAATAGGAAAACTTGGGTTGGTTTAGGCCATAAAATCATTCATTCAACAAACTTTTACAAAGACAGAATTCACTGATGAAGGAGACAAGGACTCTGATCTTAATACACTCAAAGTCTAGTAGATAAGACAGAAAAATGAGTCATTATCTTGAGGACTTTAGTAGCTACAATGTAAGACACAGGGAGCACCAGAAGGGAGGACCAGTGGAGTAGATGCCAGGGGTCCGGGGCAGCTTCCCAGAGGAGAAGACATCAGACCTTGGGGCTTTAGGAGCCACTGAAGGCTCAGCACCCGTCCTGAGCAGGTATAATTTGATCTAGTTGCTTCCACTTTTCACTTTGCCCTTTGTCCCTCCTCTCTCCCCAGAGCTCAGAGACATTCTTTTTTTCCATCTGAACATACCCCTTCAGCAACCCCTAGCTCCAGCCTTATTTTCAGACTTTCCTTTCCCATCTTTTTCCCCATTTGGGACCCAAACTCAGCCTACACCCCACGGACGAACGTGTAGACTCAGCACAGAGGTTGTAGGGAGGGGCCCTACCAGACTCACACCCGGACAGATGTGCTCTGTTCCCGCACAGCTGTCCAGGCAGCCCATCTGCGCTCACTTCCTGCCTCCCAGCTCCAGCCCCTCACACCTCCTACGCAGGGGCGGAGAAGTCTGGTCCAGAGATTGTCTCTGTCCAAAAGCCAGTATTGAGGCAGCCACCAGCACAGCAAAGCCCCAGACCCTGGCTCCCACCTGCACCCCTCCCCCGCAGGGAGCAGTGGCCCCTGAGAGACTTCAGGAAGGTGGAGCCTTGGTTTGGGCCACTCCGGAGGGCTCTGCCTTGGAGTTCAACCTCATTCTCTCGGCAGCCAGCGGAGGGAGCTGCCCAGCTCTGAAGTTCTCCCAGTGTCGTGTGTCCACATAAAACACATCAACAACATTGCTCATCTGATTTCACCATTTTGTCAGGACTAAAAGAAGTCTGCTTCATTCAAGCCAGGTGTACCTAGGGGAAGAAAAAATTATTTTTGAAAAGAGTTTCATGCAAAAAGATGTCCCACCTTGATCGTTGATTCCTTACAGAAGTTCATGTGGCTCCCCCAGTTTTGATGCTGGGAGGTGGTGTCTGCGTCGCTAAGAGGACGTGACATCTCTGGAAACCTGCTTGTTTCTGGGATGCTCACAGCTCCCTCCTGGCTCCTGAGCAGGGAGCATCCATTCTGTGGGACTACAGGGAGGTGCAGGCAGCTGTGTGCTTCCCAAGGGCTGAACACTCCTGAAGGGCAGAAACTGTGGACTGTTAATTTTTGTGTCCCCTGCAGCACATAACGCTGGCTCTGTCCATAGTAGACGCTCAGTAAAGTGTGAGCTGGACTGGGCGCAGGCTCCTCCCCTGGCCACACACCTGGGTCAAACAGGCAAGGGAGCAATCTGATTAACCTCTCGGTTTCCCCTTAGGAAACTCAGCTTGGGCAATCAGGGGAGGAGAGATAGCAGCCATGTGTGTCCACGAGGGAGAGGGGATGAGAAACTGCAGTGTAAGATGAACAGGTGTCCCTGACTCAACCCACAGCGTTTTCTTTAATATCGTGTCCTAAGGCATGGGGAGTTAGGCAGAAAGATGATGGATTGTTCTCTCTTCCTAGAAACAGAAATGCCTTAGGACTATGTGCAAACCCCAGAATCCTAGATGTCCTGAAAACTGGCATTGCCTGGATGGGAACTGGCCTCTCCAGGCAGAAATGAGCCGCCAGAACAAGGGCTGGTGTCAGGAACAGGAGCAAAGAGCTAGTCCAGACTCCAGTTGCAAGAGGGTTTTCTCTTCCGTGACCACCATTTATAAATGAGGGAAATTCTGACCCACCCCACTCTCCCCACCACATTTGCAGACACACGTGGTCTGGGTATCTGACTTTAGGTGAAGGGCAGCGCTGGTCCTTCTCCCAAACCCATTAGCCAAGGCTGTGGGTTCGGGCTTTATAGATCGCTCCCTTAGGTTGAGCTGCTTCAGGGTCTCCAGCCAAGGTAAGCATAGATTTAGCTTCCTTTATTTTCAAAATGTTTGGTTAAGTAGCTAAGAAAGGAAAGTTCCTTTGCAAAGGCATTCATGTCGCCTTGTTTTCCATTTTACAAATCTGGCCACCATGATCGTGACGGAGTCCCTGAGATTCAGGTCCCCAGCCTGAAAACTCTGATCTCCTGATAGGCCTGGGCCTAGTGTAACAGCAAGAGAGCACGATGAGTGGACGGCTGATGCCGGACGGCAGGAAGGCAGGCGGAGAAGCTAGCAGCAGGCAAAGAGGCCAAGGCCCCGTCCTCATCCCGGGCCTCCGAGGCAGGCTGCTTGGCAAAGAAGACACTTCTTTGTCTTAGCAACAGTAATTTATGTTTCTGTGGTTTCAACCAAGAGCAGCCCAAAGTGTTCTGTAAATACAGATGTAAAGACACAACACGCACACACCCCTCCTCCTCCTCCAAGGCAAGGCCTCCTGTTCCACCAGCCCAGCAATGATCTGGGGCCTGTCCCCCAACTGCAGATTTAAGAGAAAGGGAAAATCCATATTCTCATATTCACCTGGAGTCCCCCCTAGTTCATGAAGATAGGGAAGCCCTAGGATGGCACAGATGTTCCTGGGCGGCATCAGACCCAAGTTCCCCAAGGCAACTGGGGCTTGGAAGGAAGGGACAGAGCTTCATTCTGACACCCTTGAGAGTGGCAGGTTGTCTTGGGGGCCCTCGAAGCTCCCCAGTCTCTCACAGCCATAACAGCATCTCTAGTCTTCTGAGCGGAGGACCTGACCTCTGCTCTCCTGCTCATGGGATCTTCGATCAGAGTGGCCACCCTTGCCCACCCCAACCCTACCTAGAATCGGGGGGCTTGACCTTGGAACCCCTGCAGCATGGATTTTCTGGGACAGATTTCACAACCTAGCGCTGAGTTTTACTACAAGTTTCAGACAAAGAAGGTGTGTCGGAGTCGAGAGCATGCTTCTGCCCGTTGCGTGGGCGTCAAGTTCAATGCCTTCTTGTCAACACTTGAATGTGTTGAACATCACTCACAAGGGCATTCTTTAAGAAACCTATTAAGTTAATTACCCAGGCATTTTTTTTCTTCTCTCTCTCTCCCCCGTATCCATGCATCTCATATAAAAAAAAATTTTGGCTTTCTTCCTTTCTGAGATACTTTTGATGTAACTCTCTCCCCTCGGCACAATAACATCTTGTTTATTTCTCTAACAGTCAGTCAGGGCGGCTGCACGGCATGGACCGACTCCTTCACTCTTGTCTTAGTAAGGAGGGGAGCTAAGTGACAGCCAAATGCGACCCTAGGGATGGGGGAATAGGTCTTCTGGCATCTTCCTTTCTAACTAACTGCCCAGCAGGAGTGGCAATAGCAAGGATAAGAGTGAGGGAATAACCAAACTCCCATGGGCTATCCCTTTCCTTCCCATAGAAGGTGAGACAGGTGTCACCCAGAGGAGCAGGTCAATCAACAAATATCTGTTAAACACCAGCCATGTGCCCAGAACCATCCACCTCGATTTTGGAAGAAGAAAAAAATTCCACCTGTATAAATTTTTCCCAGCTCCAGCCCAGTGTACATCCAAGCCCCTAGGAAAATGAAAGTGTTAATTCATTACAAAGAATCACTGCAAACTGGGAGTCAGGGGAAGTAGGTTCTAGACCCACGCTGCTGTCTATAACAGGTCCTGTGGATGCCATGGCCCTGAATTTGCTCCTCTGTGAAAAGCAGGGGGTGGCCCTGGCTAAAGGACTGCTGGCCTCCCTGGTGGCTTCAGCATCCATGGCTCACCTGTGCCTCCATGGCTGTCTGCAGCTACACACCTGGAGGGGAACCTGCTCAAAGGATGGGAAGGAGAGGCAATGCCCTGTAGACAGCAAACAGGGACCATCTCAGAGAGTTGGTCCACATGCTGTGTCTGGTGGCCATGCCCTAGGTGATGGGGCTTGGGGCAGGCATGGGTCTCCAGCTCCAGCAGGGCAGGTGGAGGCCATGATCCCAGAAGGCAGCTGTGCTCCCAGGGCTGACCCTACACCAAGGGGACCTCTTGCTCACAGAGCTGCAGCAAGAAGAGCTACAGAGAGGTTCACACAGACAAGTGGCGGGGAGCAGGGAGGGTACCAAGCAGCCAGGCCTCCTGGTCACTGTATTGTAGAAGTCAGGGCCATCAGCTATGAGAAAGGAGAAGACATCCCACAGCTTCCTTGCCAAGACCTCGCAGAACCAAAAAGCAACTTTCAGACCTTTGCAGCCATCCCCACTCTCCTTCCTACTTCCAGGGACACGAGAACCCTGGAGCAAGCGCAGAGACTCCGTGAAAACTCTGTGGGCTGCCCGCTCCTATACCCGTATCCCCACACCCGTCTCAGTCCCATGATCCCAGGTTGACATGTTCCCAGTCCTAACAGTGGGACCACCCAAACTCTCAGTGGACCCATCTGGGCCCCAGGGCAAAGAAGGTCAACGTGGTGAGGCCTCAGGCGGACCCACAGGGATCACCTGGGCCAACTCCCTGCCCCCAGGCAGGTCTGTTCCTGAATCTTCCATGACTTGTAGTGGCCTCTCCTTCTGGGGTGAGCAGTGATGGCCGAGAAAAGGCCTGGCCCACAGGTCAGGAGCTTCACAGCTTTCAGGAGGGCTCTCTTTTCCCAGGGTGCTTTTGCTTGCGGGGAACCCCAGGACTGCCTGAAGTGGCTCCCACCCACCTTCCCACCTTCCCTCTGACTCAGAGCTGATGAAAGCCTGGTGACCTCTGATTCGCACCTCCACTCTCCACTCATCCCGAGACCACCTCCATCACGTGCAGTCTGGTGCGGGAGAATGTTGGAGAAGAGGGAGAAGAAGGTGGAGCCCAAGGATTTGACCCTGAGCACCTGGAGGTTGGAAACTTGGGATCACAAGCCCTCAGTGCCCTCCCCCTCAGGGAACTAGCATGCAGTTTCGCTCTGATGCAACTCTCCACCAGGCGGGTTCTGTGACCCAGGATCCCCGAGGCTTGGGCACCTTCTGGAAAAGGAAGAGGAAGCATCCTCTTCTATCCATTCGATCAAACACTGTCTGGGGGGCGTCTTCGATGGCCCATCTGACCTCAGCCATGGGCTTGGACCCCTCTCTCGGGGGATCCCCCTCTTCCCTCCAGACCCAGGAAGATGTTCTGCGGGCAGAGGCTTGGCAGGAGGGCAGAGCAGCAATGGCTAATTTGTCTGCCTTCCTCACATCTCCCTACACCAGGTGTGCACATACGTGTGTGTGCGTGTGCACGTGTGTGCATGCATGTGCCCGGTTGCTCAAGTTGACTACAAGTCTGAGCACTGCATAATACAGGGCCCGAGTCCAGGCAAAGAGCAGCCTTTCCTCCTACCTTCACCCGAGCGAGCGGGGCCAGACCTCTCCCCCAGTGCCAGGCTCCTGCTCCACGGTGCCTGGGCACACACACTTACTTACCCGTTCCCTGAGAAAGCCCCTGGGGCCTCCATGGGAAGGCTTTCTGGGAGACTTTTATGGACAAAGAGGAAGTCTGGGCATCGCCGGAACAGCCCGGGCCAGGCAGCCGGCAAACGCCTGCCAGGACTGGAGTCAGGCCGCAACCTTCCCACCAGCCGTGGAGCTTTTAACCCTTTTCCTAGTCTTGGGCTCAGGATGGCAGGCTCAGGCTGATAAGCAGGATCCCCTAGGGTCCCACACCTTCTCCCCTACGTGTGTGCACACCCACGACACACACGGACACACTTACGCCTGCACGCCCGTCTGCCCTGCTGTTCACACTGGCTCACTCAGATCCGTCACAGCAGACAGGCTCTTGGCCAAGGGAACGCAGACCGGAGAGCTGGGCAGAAACCTTGAGGCTTGCAAGAAATGATCCTCATTATTTTAGAGAAGAGGCCACTAAGGCCACAGATCAGGTGACCTGCCCAAGGTCACCCAGGTCCCATTCCAGAACCCAGGCCTCCGTGTCCCCTCACAGGTGCCTGATAGGGATGGGGGCTGGACCCACACAAAGGCACTTTGAGGAGGTGGCAGGGCCTCAAGAAGGGTGTAGGGGCCCCCCAGGGACCTCCTGGGAGTCCAGCACTTGGTACCACCTGGAGCTCTGTTGTCCAGTATAGGAGCCACAGCCATGTATGACTATTTCAATTTAAATTAACTAAAATTAAATAATTTTTTTACAACTTCATACCTCAGTGGCACTAGCTACCTCTGAAGTGTTTGATGGCCACAGGTGGCTGGAGGCTGCTCTATAGGACAGTGCAAAGAGAGACCATTTCTATTGTCACACGATGTTGTATGGGACTGCGCCGATCTAGGGGGAGGCAGACTGGGGATGACGTGGCCTGAAGACATCTATTCCCCGATACAGGGCTGAGGTCCCCTGAAGGACGGAGAAGAAGGGCAGAACAGAGAAGGGAAGGGGGAGAGGCTGGAGAGAGAACAGGGAGGAAGAGGCTGGAGTAAGAGCTGGGGAGAAGCCACAGCCTCTGGGCAAAGATCTGACCCACTCCCCCCGCCCAAGCCGACTGACACGGTCCCCCACCCCACTACAGAAGGGCCAGAGCCCAGAGTCACAGACCCCACAGCCAGCCAGGGGCCAAAGAGACAGCATCTGGTGGTTTCCACACCTACAGAGCCCACCTGCTTCCAAGTTGATCAGCCCCGTGCCCTGGGCTCTCTGCACCACTGGGTGGCTTCCACACCTGAGCACTGGGGGTGGCAGAGAGACACTCCTTGCTCTTTTCCACTGGGGGCGGGGACATCTAACAGGGAGGACCCTGACATCCTTCTCACAGCTCCCTTCAGGAAAAAATGTCTCTTGGGAGAAAAAAGAAAGAAAGCTGAATCTAGTAATGTGAAAAGGCTTCCCCTGTCGTGAGTTGGGTGCATTTTTCAAACCAAGGGACAACACTTTGATTAGATTTCATAGACACATGAGCAATCCATTTTGCCACTTTCTCCCACATTCTTCCAAGCAAACACTTTGAGAGACATCATCAAGCCTGGCAAGGAGCATCGCCTGTGAAATCAGAAATTCCTGGGTTACATTCCAGTCCTGCCGCCTAATGATGTGGATGGGGCCCCGCCTTCCCTGAGCCTCAGTTTCCTGCCTTGCAGGGCTGTTGTGATTGTTAAGGGCACCGGTGGATATAGAACTCCTGGGCAAGGCAGGCCGTCGGTGTGCGTGTGTTCCTCCCCTCGTGCCCCAAATGCTATGTGTCTTCCTCCTGAGTTATGGGCAGGAGACAGCAGGGACAAGGTCCTCTCAAATTGCTCACGGTCAGAGGAGAGGCAGAAGGACAAACCGGTGTGGTTCTAGGCAGAGTGGGGCCCACATCACAGAGAGACAAGCATGGAGAGGAGGAAGCGCCATTGAGGAGGGCTTTATGGAGGAAGACAAGTGTGAACTGAGCTGGAAAGATAAAGAGAATCAGAGCAGGGCACTTGAGACTGAGAAAATCCTTGAGCCAAGCTCACAAGGAACTTCATCAACTCGCACTGGTGAAGCTAGACAAGGTCCCTGAGGAGGGGTCCCAGCCTCGGATGGGTGAAACCTCTATCCACTGGGCCCCAGGGCCCCTCCCTCCAGCTCTCACTCCCCCATCAGGTCGCCAGTGCCTCTGTGGGGTCCAAGGCTGGGTTGACTCATCACAGCCCTCAGCCCTCCCCACCGCGGCATTGGGGTCCCCCAAGTCAAGAGGGCGCTGGAGAACATGGCCTGCCCCTGTCTCAAAAAAGCATTCCACCCCTAGGCCTGGTCATAATCCAAGAGAGATTTAGGAAAATCTAGATTGGTCCTTCCCCCCAACTTGAGCAAGTCCAGGGTCTCTGGAGAAATTCCACCAAAAGGGAAAGAAATCATCTCTTCCCTTCAGAGTCGATTCCCTAACACAGCCCCTTTGTTGTGAGGCGTGGGCAAAGGCACATTGACTGTGAACCAGGACTCGGATCACGGGCCAGGACACCTGGATTCCAGTCACAGATCTGCAGCCGATTGGAACTCTGACCTCGGGCACTTAACCTCTCAAAGGCTTGCATGCCCCAGCTGCAAACTGGGGTGATGCCTCTGCCCTCTCTGCCTCCTCATGAAGGAGGATTAAATAGGACGGTGGTGCGCAAGTGTCTGAGACGCCTGGAGTGGAGAGTGCCGGCTCTAGGTCTAGGATGTTGTTGTTACTGTCTAACTACCATGACACAACCTCCGAGTGACTCACCTGGCCTGTTTGCTCTCCACTCTCCCCAACCAAGGATGTAGGAGCTGTGCCTCTCTGAACGTTCCTTTCTTACCGTCGTGCCCCTATAGGAGGCTCCGTGTACCCTGTGCTTTGTCTGTCCTGCATTACAAGAGGGTGATCGTCCCCAAGGAGGAAGCACGCGAGAAGGGAGGTTGGTTAGGGCACAAGGAGCCGTCATCCTTGGGATCCTCTGGCCTCTGCTCACCCCAGCTGTCTGCAGAGTGCCTGGAGGCAGGGGTGGCCAGCGCGGGATGGGAACAGCGAGGCTGCAGGCTGACTCACGGATGAGTCTCTTGCCATTGGCAGACCCTGTCATGGTGGCTCTGGCTCCTGTCCAGGCTCTGACCATAAGACCACAGTTAGGGCAGTTCCAGAACTCTGGAGAAAGCAAATGACCCTGCCTCTTCATCTTTAGGGGACTTAGGAGGTCTGATTCTGCCCATCTCACCACCCTCAGGTGCTATTAGTCACCAAGACCCCCTGGCCACCTCCCAGGGGCTTGCCTATGGCAAGTGGATTGGATTGTTGTTTCCCAGCACACATTTTATCACAAGTGATTTTATGTTCCCCTGACCAATTTCTACAATTAAATTGGGGTGGAGGGGGCAGAATTCAAAGAACAACTTGAGTCTCCCATTGAGCTAGTCCTGGGAACACAGGGACAAGTATCTCTTTAAAAATACTCCCCGCATAGCAGGTCACATTGGCCTGCAGCCACAACCCCCCGGGGCTGTGATCTCACCAAGCTCCCAGAAGCCAAACAGGGTCAGGCTTGGCTGGTCCCTGAGCGGGAGACCTCCCAAGCAAAACACAGGTGTTGCTGGTGAATCAGCGGGCCAGCCCCGCCCTCCTCAGAGTCAAGTTCTTCTCAGGTGTTGGAATGGAGGCTGGGATGATTCAGGGAGCTCCTATCAGGACCTGGGCAGAGGAAGGGGGCGTGGCGCAGCCTCAGTGCTGAATGAATGCTCTTCCTCTGCCTCCACGTGTCACAAGTGTCGACACTGTTCTTAGGAATCAGGGTGTACGTTCACTCCCTCCTCGTCCCCTGCCCAATTCCTAAGGCCGGTGGCTGTCAGCCCTCGACCTAAATTTCTCAGGCTGTCTCAACCTGATAAGGGAGGAGGAGGAAAAGGCAGCCTCCTGCGGGGCCTGGGCTCAGGACCCAGTGGACTCCCACCCCAAACAGCTGTGGTCTGTGGCTGCCACCAGGCTCCAGGCCTAAGCCCCCAGGACGGTCCCTTCTGGTTTGGGAAAGGCAAGGATGAAAGGGGTCCATGAAACGAGGGCTGTCATTAGCCTGTTTTACGAGCACATGGATATTCATTACACCCCAACCCCATCATTAGAGGCTCCACGAGAGCTCGGTCCCCTTCTTTATTGCAGTAGAAACAGAGGGGGTTTCTCCCCCAAAGGGAGCTCTGCTTCCGCTTCCGGGCAGGGGGTCCCACCCAGGAGAAGGTCAGTGGCCTCCACTCCCAGCCTGACTCTCACTGCCCTACCCCCCAAGGGGAGGGTCCACTAGCTCGAGGAGCATGTGATAGGGGCCTGGGGCTTCTTGGGGACAGGGGAGGCCCTGTTCAGAGCCCATGCCTGGTAGCCAGAGTCTGGCGCATGGGGGCAATGCTATCCCAGCATACAGTTCTTCCCAAGCCCCACTAGCTGGTGGAGAGCCCATGCGGCCTCCTCCAGGAAGTCCTCCTGCCTCCTCTTCCTGGTGCTCACCACACTGCACTCATCTCCTGACTCTCCCGTCCCTTCAGACAGTAAGCCGCCCTTGCAGAGGCACAGCGTGCCACCTGGCAGGAGCTCAAGAGATATGGCTGAGTTAACATCAGCCAGGACAGGGCAGGACGAGTGAAGTAGGATAGAAAGAGGGGACTCTGCCATAGCCCCAGCCCTCTCTGCCTTTTCCCACGAGGCGAATGAGCTGATGGCCCGGCTGCCTTCTCAAGGCCATGGCCAGGGGCAGGGGCAGGGGATGACTGGAAGATAAATCATCTGCCACTGTCTAGGCAGTACCCCCAAGTACCCCCTAAATTTAATCCCTTTGCACACATCCCATTGAGCAGCTAGTTGGGTCTCCCCTTGCAATCTTCCCCCTTCTTGCCCCCACAGAAGTGATCACATCACCGTAGGGAACACTCAGTGACAAAGTCCAACGGGGGCAAGCCCACTGTCCCAGGCCAGCCCTGGGAGGACCTCATGTGTGACAGGACAGAGGAGGGGCGGGGGCTTGCCCTCCTCCCCATTAGGGCCAGAAGCGCCCGCGGTAATAGGTTGGCGCCCACCCCGCTGGTGCAGGCCTTCGAGGCCGAATAGAGCGTGGCCAGACCCCACAGAGAGGAGCGGGCTCCTGAGCTGGCAGATTAATCAGCTGTCGTTTGCATTCATTAAAGGCCCCTTGCTTGTGTGCTCTGCAGCCTCAGATGCCAGGGCAGTTAACTGCTCACAACAAAAAGTTCTGGGGAGAAGTTTGTCCTGGCTCCCTGCGGCACAGTCTAGGGATGGGCCTGGCGTTCTAGAATCCCAGACTCCTTGGGTGGAAGGCCTCTGAGGCCCAGCTGCACGGGGGCCCTGCCCTGGACTAGAACACGGTGGCCTTTGGTCAGGAGGCAGGGTGAGCCCTATGCTGCAGGCACGCAGCTGTTCCTTGACTCCCTCTGGGCTTCTGCCTGCTATCACCCTGTCCCCTTTCCCCCTATCTCCTCATGCCCATGGGCACTGTCACCTGGGCCCTGCTCAGCGTTGTGCAAAGACCCATTTCAACACATTCTGAGACTGACGATGTTCCCTGTAGTGGCTGGAAGCCAAGCACTGCAGCCAGCCCTCAGCCCAACTCTCCCGCTGCACGCAAACCTTCCCCTCGCCTGGGGGACTCAGCTGAGCCACCCTTAAGAG
The DNA here is from genome assembly GCA_963575035.1 of Avahi laniger. Taxonomy (NCBI): domain Eukaryota; kingdom Metazoa; phylum Chordata; class Mammalia; order Primates; family Indriidae; genus Avahi; species Avahi laniger. The sequence continues at coordinate 47,435 of CAUYSK010056215.1, forward strand.
CCGCCCACCCACTAAAGGGGCAGCGCAGTGACCCAGGGTCAGCCAGCACTACTAGAGCAGGCCAGGACCTCCCTGCCTCCCCTTGGGGTTATGTCAGTCCTCGAAGCACTCCAGGCACGAAGGGAGCAACTGCGAGCTCAGGGTGGAGTTTACTGAGCTAAGTCTCGGTTGTTTTTCATTGTAATTGCCAAGCTCTCCAGATTGGCATTTGCCTGCCGGGCACTGTCAAAAGTGACACAACAGGGTGAGAACGAGCCCTGGTCCAGGCTGATGGCCGCAGGGCCCCAGCCCCCAGCAGGCCCTGGTGGGCCATGTTTGCTCTTCCTTTGGTGCAGATAAGGAGCCTGGTTTTGACACAGGCAGGCAGGGACACAAAGACCCACCACACCGGCCCTGGCACGGCCAAGGCTCGTGAGGATGGCAGCTTGTCAAAGACGGCAGCGCGCTTGGGCATCTCTGAGGAGAAAACAGAGGAAGTCACCTGGCTGCAGGCCTCCTGCTGGAACCAGGGCCCTGGGACCCACCAACCTGGGCCTTCCTCTGGTCTGCAGGCTACAGGGGAGAACCGCAGTTCTCTCATCTCTTCCCCGAGTCCCTGAGGTCCCCAGGCACCTGGAGAACAAGCACCCACCTCCTCCCATAGGGTCAGCAGCGGAGAGCACAGTCTGGGGAAAAGAGCGCCAAGAGTCTGTCCAGAGCCCGCAGATGCTCCCTGTGTGCCCAGCCTCCACCCCTGCCCTCCTCCCCAGGATCTCGAAGGCTCAGAACAGCATGTGCAGGGTCAGGGGCCACTTGGCGTGGCTGTGAGCGGGGCAAAGGGAAGAGGCTGGGCACACCAGGCCTCGGGCCTCCAAGTCCTGGCCTACCCCTTCAGCGCCCAGGGGCTCAGCCAGTCTGAATGATCTGACCTGAGAGCTGGGGCCCCGGGGGGGACGGTGATCCCACGGGCGCTCCAGGGTCTGGAAGAGACAGGGAAGGGGACACTGCCAGGAATAAGAGCTAGGATGGTTCCCACCATTGCTGCCATCACAGGTCTGATGAGGAGTCCCCTTCCCTGGCCCAGACACCTCAGGGGAATCAGGTAGGAAGGTCAGGAGCAGACTGTAGTGTGCACATGAATCACCTCCGGTTCTCGTTAAAAGAAGACTCTGATTCACTGGGTCAGGGTGGAGAGTCTGCATTTCTAATGAGCCCCCAGGTGCTGTGCTCTGAGGCCCCCACTCTGGGAGCAGGGCCCGGCACTGGGGCCAGGCTAGCTGTCGGTGCCTCCAGAAAGAGCAAGACATGGTTTGAGCGGGACTTAGACTGTTTCTGCTCATTGTCACACTTCCTAACAAACACAGGGGTTCACGGAGCCGCCAGATCTTGCCAGCATCTTTTCTTGTTCAACATTCCTGACCTTTCTTCCAGAGAGTCCCTTCTTCTCCTTGCTCCTTTTCACAGGGCAGCCCCAGGCCTGGGCCCATTGTGGGAGGGAAAGAAGAGGTGCAAAAGCGTGGATTATGCTTTCTCTCCCCACCACAGCTGAGCATGGAAACCTAACATAGGGCAAAGGATGGAGACGAAGCAGAGAACAGACCCCGGGAATCTGCCCCCCACCTGCTGCTCTCTGCTTCCCCCAAGGGCCCCTCCCGGCTCCCCTCTGTGCCCCATCCCAGTCCAGGCCTCATCTCACAGATGGCACCGGGGAGGGCAGAGTAGCCTGCTTCCTGGTTGGCAGTAGAGGGCAGAATGGGTGGGGCACCTCTTAGCCAGGTAGAAGGGACAAGGAAGGATTGCTAGAGCCAGGGGCAAGAGTGGACTGCTGAGCCAGATGCTCTGCAAAACTGGGGGAGCCCCCCTGCAAGCATAGCCTACCCCGGGAGCCAGGGGTGTGGGATTCTGGACACTGGTGCCCCCTGCTCTCCTGCAGCCAGGGTCTGGTGGGGCTGCCTCCCCAGTTCCACCCCTTCACCCCTCCTGGGAGTGCAGCCACCCAGCCAGAAAGACTGGGTGCTGGAGATGAGAGATGGGGAGAGATAGGGCCTGGGCTGAGGAGTTAGGCCTGCAGCTCCCTCCTTCCTGCTTGGGGTGCAGTTTCCCAAGCCCTGTTTGTTTTAAAGATTAACTGCACCTTCTCCTAATTGTTGTGTCTTGCCTCCTACGTACCCAGCCCGCCTCCTGGTGGACTGTCTCCTCTCCCCTCCCCTCCAGTACAGCTCCCCAGGTCTCAGACCCCGGTGGGTAACAGAGTCCTCAGTCCTTATTCACAGCCCTCAGCCCTAACCAGGCATCTGTTTGTCCTGGCCCCTTGCCAGGGGCCCGGAGAGTCCCGTGCCTGCTTTGCCTTATCCCATGGCCCCAGCTTCAGCCTCGCCACCGACCCCCTTCCCAGCTGCCCCTTCCCCGGTGCTCCCCACCACGCTCAGCGCCTGACGCACGCAGTGAAAGGCTACTGAGAGAGGAGTGTGCAAGCATGGATGTGGCTGTGTGTGGGTGTGCGAGCACTGTGCAAGCACATTGCAGGCGTGTGAGCCCGTTGTGAGTCTAAGTGCATGAACGTGTGTGACTCGAGCTCCCCTGGCCCCGGCCCTCTCAGATGCAGCCCCAGCCTCTCCTGTCTCAGCCTCTGCCACTCCCATTCCCACCACTTCTGGAAAAGTCTCGCCACTGTTGTGCTCCCTCGCTCCCATCACCAAGCACTTTCTGGCCAAGTTTCCACCTGACAGCAGCGCCAGCTGCGTTCCACTTGCTCTCTACCCGGGGTGCCCTGTCTGATCGCTGGGGCTAGACCCCCATTCTGAGCCCCTCCTCCTGGGACAACAGCTCTTGTTCCTGGGCCTCCTCTGTGTGCCCTGGGTCTCCGACTGTTAGAGTGTGCGTCTCCATGGGATGGAGGGAAGGAGAAAGGGAGCGAGAGAAGGAAGGAGGCTGGGCTCAAATGGTGTCATTAAGAGATATTAATGCCCCTCATCAAGGCATATTAATAAACATGATGTGCCACTCGCTCCGCACACCCTGGGTGAGTACAGGCCCAGCGGGACAGGCCCCACGTTCACAGCTGAGTAACCTCCAAGCCCACGGCACAGCCATTAGCCTCATGAGGCTGGCCCTGCCAGGGGACTTCGCAGGATGGGTTCCAGGGCTCTGAGACTGGACGGAGGCAGCGTCCCCATCCTCACCGCCCCCCCCTCCTCCCCCCGGCAGTCACCGGGCCTTTCACTGCAGAGTTCAGCCAGGAGCTCAGCTTGGTAATGACCCTTACACTTGGACAGCACTGTGGGCCTTTAGAACATTCCATTTCCTAATTGCATCTTCACAACAACTCTGTGAGGAAACCGGGGCAGGTATCATTATGATTGCCACTTTATAGGTATGGAAACCGAGACGCTGTGAAATTAAGTGTCTTGCTCAAAGTCATGTAGCTAATTGGTAATGACATTGGACTGACGCCCAGGCTGCCCTGTAGGGGAACGGCTGTGTTAGACGCCGAGTCGCTCCTCCAGTGGGGCTGCTCCAGTTGGATGGCTTCATTTCCCTAGTTCTCGTGGCTGCCAGAAATCAGACCACGAAGCACAACTCCTCCAGCAGGGCAGTGGGCCTCTGCCATCCACGTCGGGGGGTCCTGCACCTTAGCAGGGGAATTTCCTGGAAGGCGGGAACCGGAGTGGTGAACTCACGTAAAGACTCTGGCGAGATGCCTGCCACACAGCATGGGCTCCCTGAGAGGAGGTGCCCCATTCCCTGCGTGGTGACCGCTACATAAACAGTGACTTACCAGCCCCTAGGGAGGCCGGAGCAGGTGGCAGGCTGCACAGCCCATTCTTTTTATTTGCTTTTCAGCATTGCAGTCTGGGCCCGCACAGCAAAGTGCAAAATTAGCATTCACCGTGACAGCCACAATGGTGTTTACAATCACATAAGGTATGCCCCGTGTAGTATGTTTAAGAAGACAAGAACTAACGTTCTAAGAAGATGGCTATCCAAAATAGTTAAGATAAAAGGAATTGGGTAGCTAAAAAAACAAGATTCAAGATATCAGGGAAAGGTATTTATGCGGACACCCAACTCCCTACAGGGTTCCAGGTAAGTGAGGCATTCCAGTGACTTCATGTTGTTACCAGAAGCTTCAACTTCTGTTCTGCGTATCTAGAAAGAGCAGCCTTTAGTCTAAACTGATGCCAGTGCGTGATAATCATATTTAGCTACCAGCTTTTGATATTTGCCTTCAACCTATACTATTTCTTGTCTACTTCTAAGTGGAACAGGTTTGCTAAAACCCTACATTGTGTTCTTTATCGCTTCCCTTCCTCCCACCCTCCCCTTCCCCCTCCCCCTGAGCCACATCCAGAAAATGAGCGACCCATTCTTTGGCACAGGCAAGTGTCAAAGGGAGGTGGCACCACAGTTTCCTGTGGCTCAGCCCACTCTCTGAGCTTCAGGGACTGAAAGTAACTCGGGCAAGTTTCTCCAAGCAGAAGGTCTCCGAGAGCAGACTGACAGGAGTTCCAGACAGTGCAGGTCCCAGAGGGGCCAGGGGCTCAAAGCTGGCACTGTGTGACAAGAAGCTTTGGAACCCAGATGCAAAGAAAGGAGGAATGTTCTCAGGGCAGTTGTCTCTGTGTGGTTGAGCCAGGGGATTCTTTTTCTTTCTAGTGCTTTTCTCAGTTTTAAATGTTTTCCATAATATAATGAACAACATATAGTCCTTTTATGACCTGAAACAAAAGGTTATTGTTTGTAGAAGGGAGGTGCTCGGGATCAGGGGTCCCAGACTCACCTGCTCTGAGTGAGGCTGTTAATGATGAAATTCAGCTGCATCCTGCTCTGACCTGCCATGTGGCCAGTGTCCCAAAGCCCGGCCCCACCCACATCCTTTCTGGACTGCAGAGGCAGCTCAGCCAGCCTCCTCTGGTGACCCTCCTGGGACTAGTTCCTGAGCATTTGGAAAACAGAAAAGGCCTTGCTCGGGATCCGTGGACCCAAGGTTTAGGTCGCTGATAGCTTTGACTCAGAAATCAGAAGCATTGCCCGCATTGGAGTCTCACCCCAGCCAGGATTCCAGCCTTACCTTGACGCTCTTGCAGACACACATGGTGATTCTGGCTGCAGCAGGCAAGTCATTCGAAATCTCCTCATATGTCCTTTACACATTTATACGTTGCTTAGGCAGCTTCCTCAACTTAAGCGCCTCTTCCCCTCTCCTTTCGTGTCCATTGGAGAACTGAAAATCTCCTACACATCCTTCAAGGCCCAAAGTATACCTTCCTTTCAATAGCTTTCTACAGTCACCACCCCCAGCAGTTCTATCTTCCTTCACCTCAGTTATTTAGGTATGTAATAGGTATTTCACCTATCTGCCCCACTAGGCCATGAGCTCCTTGATCCCAGGAACTGTGTCTTATTTATATTTCCATCTCCAACACAGAGCTGCTCATTCATTCGTCTACCCGCTCCCCAGGCATCATTCCTCAGGGCCAACTCCATGCTAGATACCATCAATAGACAGAGGTACAAGTCAACATGACTTATTCAGCAACCACACACACTTCCACGTGGCCTGGGACAAAGGGCCTGGGCAGCCTGTACTTTTTAAGCCACAGACAGCCTTGACCTTGGCCTTGGGAAATCTTCCCTCTTAACCCAGTGGTCATGGAGGGTGGTGAGGCTCTGGGTAAAGCTCCTCTCATCCTGTGAAACTACTTACTCCAAGAAGCAAATCATTCTCCCTCAGCCACATGCCGCTGCACCCCACTTTGGCATCTGGAGACCCCGGGAAGTAACCAACTCCAAATTTGAAGCCAAACTAGGAATCAAAACCCAGGGGTCCTGTTGCCAATCTGTGCCAGGATACCAGGCTCTGCTACTGATTCGTTCCGTTGACATCTTCTAAAGACAGTATTCACCATGCTGTTCCCACTGCCCATAAAGGTGCGGGGAAGAGGCCTATCAGGTCTTTGATGTTGACATTTCTTGAGGGAAACTGGTGCACAAAATAATTGGCCATTCTATACCCTGGAGTCTAGAAGTGCTCAGCTCCCAGGAGGGCCCAGGTCTGTGTCTCCTTCTTAACACTTCCCACGGACTTCATTCCACCCACCTTGGTGGCCGTCCCTCTTTTCTCCAGCCCCAGGGCAGAAGAGCAGGCCATGGGGTTAATTGACGGGACACCCTCCCCCAGGAGCAGGTCCCAGTCTCCCAGGTTGGTTCTTCTCCAGGCTGGCATTCGGCGGCCTGGCAGCCACGGCCCTTGGGGATCTCAGAGCCTGGGAGCTGTCAGGCCTTCCACTCACTTCCCCTTTGTTAATTGCAGAATACACAGATTGCTGGGTAGCACTTTCCAATCCTGTGCCTTTTCCTAGATCCTTTGCCACTTGGCAGCTTGTAGGCAGCTGTGCAAAACAGCAAGGAGCTTTCTCATTTGGTGCCAGTGTCAGAGAGCTTGGAACTCTGTTTCTATTTTCCTTTTTTTTTTTTTCTGTTTCCCCCACATGCTCTGTTTTGCTCATTTCTTCTTCCACTCCCCCTTATCTTTTCCAGGACACCTTTCTGTGCTTCTCCTTTCCCGTTAGGGACTCTATCGATGCCCATCCTCCCACCCCACCTCACCCTTGCCCCAAGAGATCAAAAAGTGAAACTTCCCACTCAGACAAGAGTTTGCAGCCAGGCAGAAGTGATTGAATCCTCCTGTCCAAATGGGAAGAGGTGGGTGAAGAGATTAAATCACCTCCCTTGCTCAAGGAAATGGGCTGCTGACCCTGTGCCCTGGGTGACAGTGAGCCTGAGTACCTGAGGCCTTCGCAAACGCCCACGTAGACGGGCATTTGCCTGCAGGTAATTGGAGGAGAATGAGGGGACTGCGCCAGCATCCCTGCAGAGACCAGCAATGAGCCGGGCCCCTTCCCCACCTCTAGCCAAAGAGCCTTTTACCTAAGGGGCTCCCCTGGGGGAGGGTGGGGTGTCTCTGAACCCTCAAGTCTATGAAAGGCCTCAGCAAATGCAGCTCTCTGGCTGTCCCCATGGTGACACAAAGGATAGAGTTTGGAAGTGGGGCCGACTGAAGTGGCAAGGGCTAGGGAACAGGCCAGGGTGCCCACAATGTGTACCACACCACAGTGTGCCAAGCATCTCTCATGGGCTACAAACAGAGGCAGGATGCAGGCCCTGCCCTGGAGAAGCTAGAGCTTCTCTGGTTTCTTTCCAGTCCGATAGGGCTAACAACCTCTGCCCTTCCCATGCACGGGACATTGTGAGAGCAATCGGTCAGATCGCTGTCCAGCTACGTCCATGCTGATCTGTAATTTCTGCAATTGCATTTGACCCTTGAACAACTCAGGGGTTAGGGGCACAGTCAAAAATTCAAGTACATGCAAAGAACTCAAACCAATCAGCAGGAAAAAAACAACCCCATTAAAAAGTGGCCAAAAGACATGAACAGAAGTTTGTCAAAAGAAGATAGACAAATGGCCAACAAACATGAAAAAACGCTCAACATCACTAATCATCAGGCAAATGCAAATTAAAACCACCATGAGATACCACCTTACCCCACTCAGAATGGCCAGTATTAAAAAGTCAAAAAACAATAGATACTGGCATGGATGCAGAGCGAAAGGAACACTTATGCACTGTTGGTGGGACTGCAAATTAGTTCAGCCTCTATGGAAAACAGTATGGAAATTCCTCGAGAACTACCACTGTATCCTCTCCCATGCTTCCCACCAGTAAGGACCAGAGCCAGCTCTGCTCAGACGCCACAGGTGTGGCATCTGTGTTCCTCAAACACTGGGCTCATACCCTGCCCCCGAAGGGCATTTCGCCAGCCCAGCAACCCTGGGCACGCCTTGGGCTACAGATTCTCTCTCTTACCCCCTAAGACTTACCCGAATCTCATCCACCCGAGAGAGTTCTAGCTTTCTGGGGTGACCGCAGGCTGGATGCAATATTCTAATCCATGAAGGTATTTTAGAAGAGCTGATATGGAGGGGGGTGGTCCCTTTTCCACTGCAGCCCCAGCGCTCCAGATAATATCTGTGTATTTTAGTATCAGTGCCTCCCAGAGAAACGAGGGGATTGTTGTGATGTCACAGAAAGAGCACAGGACAGCACTGAGGTCAAAAGGCAGAAGACCTTGAGCCAGCCTGTCTCAAAGGCCTCGGGGTCTAGGGCCCCCTCCTCTTTGAACATTCTGGGATGTTCCCTCTCACGGCTAGTGTGGCTGAGGACAAGCAGTTTGACCTCTTTGAGCCCAACTTTCAAACGTTTTAGAATTTAGTTTCCTAAGGTCCCTACCAGGTGTGATTTTATGGTAGAGATGTCAGCCCCTCCAGGGCTGGCAAGTGAGGGAAAGCTATGGCTGGAGGGAGCTTAGGCAATTTTCAAGCCAACCCGAGTAAACAACGGCCACACTGGCCACACAGCATGTGGGGGCCTCTGCCACCAGATCCTCTCCTGTGCTTCCCGCCAGGAAGGACCACTGCCTGTGCATAGGACCAGCTGGGGATGGGGCTGCTGAACAGCCTAAGTGCCATCAGTGCCCAGTCAAGCACAGGGTCAGCGGGGTTGCTGGGGACGGCGGCAGGGGGGCTGGTGGCTCCCCTCGTGAACCCAACCCAAGGGTTTGCACAGTCTCTGCCAAGCTGGCCCCAGCTGATGAGAGCAAGCTCCCTGGGGTGGAGGGGAGGGGAAGGACAGCCTTCCCACCCTGCCCGAGCCTGCACATCAGACTTTCCAGCCGGCTCAGCTCAGCACAAACCGACTCCCTGACCTGCCGGGCGCCAGCCCCCAGCCTCACCCCCTCCCTGGCCTCTCTCTGGGTGGGACCCAAGCCCGTGGGGAATTGGGAAGAAACAGCCAGCCTAGGTTGCTATTGTTTTGTTTAAACAAACCGCTGGCTGGGCTGACTTGGAAAGGAAGGAGGAGAGGCTGAGGAGCTTGGAGCAGCTGGGGCTGGGCCGGGCTTCTCTGGGCGCAGCCCCCGGACCCTATCTCGCTAGGGTGGCCAGAAGGGCTGTTTGGGGAGAGCAGGGCTGCTAGGCCTCTGTTGGGTCCTTACCTCCTGTCCTGGAAGAGATGGGCATGGAGAAGAGGGGCTTCCAGCCCCCAAGCCCATGTCCTTATGCCAGGCCCAGCCTCTCAGCCCCTGGCCACACTTGGACCTGGACAATGCCAGCCCTGGGTAATGCCAGGCCTGAAATGAGGAGGGAGCGGGGGGGAGGGCACTGTGCTGAGAGAGGGGCAAGGCAGAGTCAGGTGTGTACCACTGTCGGTGGGGGACTGAATTCGAAGGCTGCCCAGATGGGAGAATGCAAGGATGTTAAAGGAAAGAGATCTCTCCCACATCGGGGAAGAAAACAAAGAATGAGGGGCTCTCATGGGGGAGGTGTCCACCCTTCCCCAGCCTCCTGCCCCTTGTCCCAGCCAGAAGGGACTTGGACCCATAGGAACCAGCCCGGGAAAAGGGGTATCTGGCAAAGAGGCCCAAAGTGAGCGCAGTAGTAGACAAGCTGCCGCCCAAAGGGGAAGAGACCAAGTGGGTTCTGGGATGGGCAAGTCTGTAAAAAGGAAGCCTCAATCTGTGGGCTGGGTCTCACCCTCCCCCAGCCTTCCCTCCCCTACTGCTCACACTCTCCCGATCCTCCCGCCACCCCGTGAGCACCTCTGGGAGGCTCGGGGGAAAGGTGGCCAGGGCACAGTTAGGTGTTGGCAGACTCAGTTAAGAGCCACGCTAATCACCTTCATTAAGGCTATAAAACCCCACACCTAGGGGCCGCAGGGTCCCTGGCATGGCCCAGGGCCCCAAGCCCTGGCACGGACCCAGGGCCCTGGCTCCAGTCCCTTTCATCCGAGCATCTCCCAGTCCTGCACAAACAATAATTAGCACCCGCCCCCAGGATCACCTCATTATCCCACAGACACTGAGAGGCGGGGAGGAGGGAGGGAAGGAGGAGAAGGAGGGAAACTGAGGCTGTCCCAGTGGCCAAAGAAACTGCCCCAGGTTGTGGGCTGAGTCAGCGGGAGGGGGTGGGGGCAGAAGCTCCTCCTTCCTGCCTTCCTCTCCCGGTTGCTCAGGCGGCCACTGGCCTAATGTTCTAAAGCAGCGGTCCCCAACCCTTTTGGCACCAGGGATCAGTTTCATGGAAGACAATTTTTCCATGAACCTGGTCGGGGATGGGCAGGGGATGGTTTCAGGAAGATTTGGCAGCGATGGAGCAATGGGGAGCAGCTGTAATTACAGATGAAGCTTCGCTCATTCGCTCACCCTCAGCTCACCTCCTGCTGTGCAGCCCGGTTCCTAACAGGCCGCAGACCAGTACCAGTCCGCAGCCTGGGGTTGGGGAACCGCAGTTCTAGAGGCTCCAAAGAGAGTGGAATCCTCCCTCCTGAGAGGATGGGCTGATTAGCAACTGTCAGCGCCTCCCTTAGATCTGACCAGACCCCACAGGTTGACAGTTATGTCCTGTGCCCAGTCTCAGGCGCAGGTGGTGATCACAGGGCAGCCCTCTGGGAAGTGTGGGGATACCAGGACTGCCCAGAGGTTGGGTGGTCCTTCCTCACCTCCAGGCCACCCTCAGCAACATCTGTGTCTGTCCCCTCTCTCTGGACCCGCTGAAGCACCCATCCCAAAACCCCGAAGACGATCTCCCAGGAGCTCCCGTACATCCTGCCCCTCTTCCATCCCACTCCCTCAGCAGGACTGAAGTGTGCCCAGGAGTAACCCACGGCCCTGTCTGTCTCTTATTTCAGGGCTCCGACATGAAGAAAGGGAAGATTCAGGGCCAGGAGTTAACAGGTGAGTAAGACCTTCCAGCGCCCCTGCCCCTAGCCAGGGCATCAATGACAACCCCAAGAATCTTGAATGCAGGCCGGTGCAGTGCTCATGCCTGTACTCCCAGCACTTTGGGAGGCTGAGGCAGGAGGATCTCTTGAGCCCAGGGAATTAGAGACCAACCTGGGCAACATAGCGAGACCCCATCTCTACAAGAAAGTCTAAAAAATAGCTGGGTGTCATGGCGCACACCTGTAGTCCCTCCCAGCTACTTGGGAGGCTGAGGCAGGTGGATCGCTTGAGCCCATGAGTTCAAGGCTACAGTGAGCTACAATGACACCACTGCACTCCGGCCTTGATGACAGAACAAGATCCTATCTCCAAAAAAAAAAAAAAATCTTGACAATATAACTTCATACTGACTTCATACTGCTGCTTCGCAATGTGCAAACCCAACCCAAGAGTTCCCTTGTATGCCCTGATTTCATCTCCACAGCTGCCTCTTAAGGTCACTGTCATCAGTGTCTCCATTTTAAAGAGAATGAAACTGAGGCATAGATAGACCAACCTGCACCTGTCACACAGCTGGCTAGCGAGGGGTGGAGCCGGCATCACAACGCAGGGGTCTGTCTGCCTGGAGAGCTTGAAACCTCTTCCCGCCCCCGTCCTCCCCCCAGCTCCTCCCCCGCCCCGAGTATGCCCTTGACTCAACTTGGAAGGGATTCTCAGATGCTGAGCTGGCCCCTGGCAAAGGCCTGGGCACCAAACCCAGCCTCATGGTCTGGTGAGGCAGCATGGGCTTGGGCACAGAGAAGCCTGGGTTCGAATCCCAGCACAAACACTTCCTATCAGCCTGGCTTAACCTCTCAGAGCCTTAGTTTCCTCATCCAAAAAATGGAGATCACACCCACCTTAGCGAGTTGTGGGGAGGATGAAAGAGACATCATATGTGGAGGCAGGTAGCCCAGGGCCTGGCCCGGGACAGTGGCTCAGCACGTGGGAACCCCTTCCCCTCCCCCTGAGGCCTCACGTTTCTACCTTTGGAGATTTCCAGTGGGGAGTTCTTCAAGAGAGCCCTAGCGAGGGGCAGTCTCCCTCTCCCCTGAGGACGGATTCCCGATTGCACAGAACCTGTGAGTCCTCACGTGAGACGTGTCCGCACAGAACTGCGGTCACCAGGCTTTGGCAGCATGGCATATGCCAACCCTTGGGTGCACTCGGCAGCCCACACGCCCGGCGGCCTTCCCGAAAGCTGGCCCGTAATGCCCGCGCCCCACACCCAAGCGCACCCACCATGCCGGGAAGTCTTTCTCAGCGCTGGCAGAGTTTGGAAAGAAACACCAACAGAGACTCTCCAAAACAGTGTCAGGCCGTTTACACAGCAGCTCTTCTCATGCACACATCTACCCCGGGTATAGACCCTGAACCACACGAACTCACACATCTCCCGGCACACCCTGCTCTGTTCTCACTCTGAGCTCGTGTGCGCACACACACACACACACACACACACACACACACATCTGATCTGCAATCTAAGACTCAGGGAAAGATGAATAGTCAGGAATCCCCCTGGCTGTTGGCACCCTGGAGGCCGCAGTGGCCGGAAGTGCATGATGAGGACACTCCCAACAGCTCCAAGCAGCAAGTCGAGCTTTTGTTTAGTGGTCAGGAGAGGAGAGGAGGGCGAGACAGCCGTAAGGCGCCAATACCCGCTCCCAGCAGCATCCTCTTTGCGAAGGCTGCTTCCCCACCCACCGCAGGGAGAGTCTTGCCTGTAGCCTGGCTCTCCTCGGAAAGGGAGGTGGAGGGAGGGAAGGGGGGTGGGAAGGGGCAAAGCACGATTGGAACGAGGCCCAACCTGCAAGACCCAGGCTGGGCCAGCCACCCCTCTCTCCTGCACAGACATGGGGGAAGGATAAGAGGTGTCCCCCTACTTCTCCCCCAGGAAAGGCTAGCATCCTGGAGGGGGAGGGAAGGGTGGGACATGGGCCTCTCCCCGGTGCCCCGAGCGCCCAGCTCCTACAGCTCCCATGATCAAACCTTTGAACCCCGTCCCACCCACCCCCGTAACCACTTCCAGATCCTCCAGACGCAGCCAAGAAATTGGCTTCTTTGGGGATTGAGTTCATAAGGAACTGCTGAAAAAATAAATAAGTATCCACTGCCAAACACACTCGCAGAGGAAGATGGGTTTCTCTTGAGGCAGGAAATCCAGCAGGACAGACTAAAGCAAAAACAGGACAATACCAACACCCACAGGCCCAGAAAGGCCTGGGAGCAGCGCCAGCACCCAAGACCTTCCAGCGAGCCCAGGGCATTTTCCCCTTGGACCACCTCCGCCCCCACGCTCACCCCCCAAAATATGTACTTCCTAAATGAAGATGCTGAAGGTATCTCATGGTTTGCATGCGGCAAGCCCTCAGCTGGGACCCTAGGAGTATCAGCAGTGACCGTGGGACAACACAGAGCTCCACCCTGGGTAGTGTGGGACATGGCGCCCACCTTTCTCCTTTTTCTACCCACAGGCTACCAGCCTCCCTCCCCACCCCCACACACTGGCTTCCATCGCTACCAGTTCTTCGTCTACCTTCAGGAAGGAAGGGTCATCTCACTCCCTCGGAAAGAAAACAAGACCCGAGGTAAGGCCTGCCCGTCCTTCATGCTGCAGCCGGGGGAATCTGGGGGGAAACTGATACTTCGTGCATTCCCGGGAAGCCAGGACCCTGGGCCCACCCATGAGCCTTGGAGACTGGGCTCAAAGGGTGGTGCTTCTGGAGAGCGAGCTGGACTCAGTACCCTAAGGGAGATATGGGCATCAGACGTGGTCTCCCCTGAGAAGTCAGTCTCCTAGACCAAAGTGGTGGCTTTAGCCCATCTAGATATAAGGCAGGGTCCCAAAGGGAGTGACTGGAGCCAGGGAGAGAAGCACCCCTGAAACCTTGCATGGCATGTGCAGGCAGCTACCCCAGAACACCTCGCAGGTAATCGTACCCTGTAATTGAGTCTGATCCGGGCAAGAGGGCCCTGGAATGCCACCCTGCCAGTCTGGCTTCATTGGTGGCTAATTGCTGGGGCTGCCGGTGCCATCTCAGTGGTGGGGCAGACTTCCCCAGGCTCACCCACCATGGGCTGCTCTGAGCAGCCCTCCTCAGCCACAGAGCAGACCCACTCCCCATGGCCTCCTAATGGCAAACCCAGCCTGTGTGGCCTCGCTCCTCCTGCCACCAGGGCCACTGCCACACACTACAGGTGACCCTCTGTGTGAGCCATGCCCCCCGTGCCCTCACCCCCATCTGAGCCTCAGATTTCTCTTCAGGAAAATGGGAAATAAAGTAATCCCTGTGCACCCTGTCACCTCCCCAGTGTTAGGGCAGGGACGATAACGTGGAAGGCACCCATGCCAATGTGAGCATACAAAGAGCACATCCCGCAGGCTGGCGGGAAGGTGAGTGGGAGGGTGGGTGTCGTCAGCCATTTCCTCTCACCCAGTGACCCGGACCAACCCACCCACTGGGAAGCCGGTGCAAGTATTGTTACAGCCCTGATGCCCCAGGCCCCAGAAGAGGAGAGCCAGGAGCCCAGAAAGGCACAGGTTCAGCGAAGGAGCCCGTCCATGTGTGCCGAGCAGGGGCCGCCCCTCGCAGAGGGCTCCGGGCCACCCTGGGAGCGGGGCTACTGCCACCTTTCCACCAGTGAACCCTCCCCAAGTGCCCCCAGCACCTTGCTAATCTGTAAATCTGTTTAAATGACTTTGCCAAGGACACACTTTTAAGTTTGGATACAAAGAGAGAAGGAAACAAAATGTGTCTTGCCCAGGCCAAAAGAAAATTTCTCCAGCACCCTGGGTACCAATCTCACCAAAGATGTCAGGAAGCCTGGCTGATAGTACCAAAGGTGGCAGCATCTCAGCCTATGATGTTCCCCCTCCCGTGGGATTCCGAGGCCCACCAGTAGGCTTCAGGGTCACGGTGCCAGTGCCCTGGGCAGGAGCCTCCCACATGGGCAAGTGCTTGCTGAGGGCAGGATGGAAGGGAAGGACAGCATCAGGTGACACCAAGCACAGCAAAAAGGGGCAAGGGAGGGAAGGAGCTGTGTACACCAAAGACACTTCGAACTCTGCACACCAGGGCTCCTAAGGCTAGACTGTAGCCTAACCCCCAGGAAACGCAGTGGCTCAAGTGACCAGCAAAGGGCTGACCTGCCCTCCCAGGATGCTGGTGGCAAGGCAAGGAAACTGGAATCCTGTTGGGCCTGAAACCCACAGTTTATCCCTTTGGATCTTTGCAAAAATCACAATTCCTGTGCCCTTTCCCGCCCGCTACAGACCACCTTTTATCCATGGGAAAATTTAGACACTGGACCTGCAGCTGGGCAGAGGCCCTTTGGCTCCTGCGCCATTTCGTTTGCTGCCAGAAACGAAGGCAGGAAAATAATCTCCCCAGATGAATGCTTTGGCCAAGGTGCCTGTTCTGCCGTGTGATGCCTTCCACGTGCTAGCGCTGTGCTAGGGGCTTCAGGGAGGGCACCAGGGGTTTTCCCTGTCCTCAAGGGGCTTCCAGTCTACTTTGGAACTGATTAAATAGCGCAGAGCAGCTTCTCATTACACATGTAATTGTGTGAGTCTAACTGTAAGAACAACTGGAGATTGTCATATGGGAGACTCAGGGACAGATCTCTTCCATTCCCCTTCCCTCCAGGACAGCACACCCTCTTCAGCCAGGGAGGCAGGGAAGGTGTTTTATTGCAGGATGAGGAAACCTTCACTTCCACTCTCTAGCTAGTGATCTGACTTTGGGGCAAATCAATTAACCTCTCTGGGCCTCAATTTCCTCATCTAGAAAATGAGGGGTTGGCTCTAAATGATCTGCAGATCTCTGTGGCCCAGAGGGTGGTGGCGGAGGTGGGGCACGGGCTGGGCCCCGGGGGAGGAAATCTGAATCCTTCAGTGAAGGAGGAGGGAGCTCTGGGTTGGGGAAACCACAGATTAACAGATTTATTAATTTTTTTTAGTCAAAAAATAGGGAGGAGAGGAGAAAATAGGAAGGTCGTAAAGATTCTGGAAAGCCTGGCACAGGATTGGCTTTGGTGGGTCGACTGTGGGGAGCCATCAGAGATTGTTCACCAGAGAAGTGGTACACGAAAGCCGCTCTTTGGAGAAGGCTAACTGTAACTGTGGGCAGAGCTGACCAGAGCAAGAGGACAGGAGGCCACCAGAGGCACCCAGATGGGGGGCAGCGAGGGCCCGGCCTGGCGAGGCTGAACCCAGGGGCGATCGCAAAAGCAGAACTGACAGCCACTCGTACAACGTCATAACACCAAGGGCCTGGCGCTCTCCGAAGCACCTGGACAGTGCTTGGGGACTCATGGAGCCCAGGCTGGACTGATGCTTAGGAGACCGGAGCACAGCGACTGCCAATGAACACATGCCCGGGGACTTGCCTTGGTCTAGTTTTCTCTCCATGGGAAAGGATTCATGGAGGGAAGGGGGTGTCATGCAGGGGTGTGGTGTAATCCACCGCTTATGTCCCCCGGGTGAACAGGCAGGAACAGCTTCTAGAGATTGGAGGGGAGAGGTCAGCCTGCAGGAGCCAGGTAGAGGAGCTTCTGTAGCAGACAGACGACTGAACAGAAGTGAGCCACAGGGCGGTGTCCCTGCTTGCATGGGTGCACGGTGTTGCTGGTGGAGCTCTGTGGCTAGGTGGAGCTCACAGAGAGAGTCGGGGAAATACTCAGACAGCTCACACATAACCAGGTCCCCCGTGGAGGAGAGGTGGGGAGACCCCCAAAGCCAAAAGTGCCTGAACTGGTGCCTCCGATAAGGGCTAGCCCAGTGTCACCAACGTTTGTCCCAAAGGCCACAGTTTGCCTTCTTAAGTTTAGAGCATGCATTCACTCGGGCCTGTGAGTGGGCTGGACTGCCACCCTCTGATTCCACGTGAACACCCTCCCAGCACCACCCCCACCCCCACCCCACGCCCAAAGCCCAGGATCCGGCCTCTTGGCTCACCCATAATTTGACACCAACCCACTGAATGCCACCGTGGGGATATGTCTGAAGAGGCCGCCACCAGCAGATTCATTCGCACCTCACGCCGCACGCCCTTCCAGGCTGCCAGAACACCCCTGAGCTCCTGGTCACCGCCGGGCATCCTGTCCTCCCTCCCCAGACCTGCCACGCCTCACCCACCTTCGTGCACCTGTCAGGCTCCTTCCGCCACCACAGTCTCCAAAACGACCCACAGAGCTGTCTCCACTCAGCCAGGCCCTCTCCGGCAGCACCCCCACCGTCTCCCCCTGCCCCACCCAATGTAGCATTTGCTGCAAACCCCAGACGTCTGCTTTGATCTCTTCCATGACACTGGGTTATTTTCCGCTCACGTTGGGCCTCCCTCCACCATGAGACCATGCATCCCTCCAGAGAAGTGCTCACTGCCGTCTTCTTTCCCTTTTCTCATCTGTCCCTGTGCCAGCCCACTGTGGGCTTTCAATCAGTGAGTGTCTGTGTGGGGGACACACCCACGTAGCACAGCCACAAGCCATTCACACACACGGATCTGCACGTTCTCACACCCCCACGGTCACAAGCACACGTCAGCTTCCCTTGGCGCCTGAAAAGGCAGCCTCCTGTGCGAGCACTGCGCACAGTGACAGTCTGCATCCACGTCCTCCCTGTCCCAGCAGGGCAGGTGGGGCATCTCCACCAGCCTCTCTGCCAGCCTTCACCTTGCCAACCTTGCCAGGTGGGTGGGACAGCAGCCATCACCACCCCCAGGGCAAATGAGGAAACTGAGGCCCAGAACAGTGAGTGGCATGTTTGACCAAGGGTCCACAGTTAATAACCAATCAGCTTTCTTCTGCCTTCCATGGAAGGGCTCATAGCACCTGTCACCACCTGGCCCAATTTCCTCTCCCCTGACCTGGACCACAAGACTGTAGGCTGGTGTAGGGACAGACAGGGAGCAGTCGCATCCTGCTGTCCTGGGCCTCCTTGGCCGGCAGCAGCAGCCACCTGAGGCGGTCCGCCCCACACACTCCCCCTTCCCTGGTGAAGGCTGTGGCTGAGACTCCTGGAGCTGTGGTCTGCACCATGCCACGCCTCAGCCACCGCTCCCAGATGTGTCACAAGCCGGCCTCACGCTCCTCTTAGGAGCAAGCCAGGGAAATCCCCTCTCTACTCCAAGCGAGGACATGCGGGCACTTGCTCCAGAAGCCGCTCCAAGGCCATGAGCCCACGACGGTGCCGCAGTGCCTGGAACTAAAGGGCAAGAGAGGCTCTGGTCACCACTTCTCAGAGGCAGCCTGAGGGCCTTCAGAGGGAAAGCTCACCATTGTAAAACGGGAAGGGAAGGACAGGGAAAGGTCCTCCTCAGGGGTTCTGGGCCAGGCAGCCTTTAGCCACTTCCCAATACCACGGAGAGCCACCCGCCCACCAGGGTCAGAGAGGAGAGACGGGCAGGGACTTGCCACACAGTGGGGCTGAAGTCTTGCTTGTGGCTTCTGAGGGCTGCAGGGCTCCGTGGGTGAGAGAGACAAAGGGTGTCGTGGTGCCAAGCACAGGAAGACAGCAGAGTCGCATGCCGCACTGACGGGGAGGCGCTGACACGGAGGGAAGGCTGGAAAGAACTCGAGGAAATCCACTGGGCCTGGTGGCAGTGCTGGGGCGCGTGGTGTCAGGAAGTGTGGAGGGCAGAGGCCTGAGAGGAAAGGGGGCCCTGCCCCGAGCCCGGCCCCCGCCCTCAGACTGCCTCCTGCCAGCACGAGACCCAGACAGACACAAACACACACAGCCCACCCTCTGACCTCCCACGGTGGCTCACCTGGCCCAGCCCCAGCATCCCAGCCCTCTGTGGGCTGGCGGCAGGAGGTTCTC
>CAUYSK010056217.1:0-26647 GCA_963575035.1 Avahi laniger
TGGAGAACTATTTATCCTTCAGTTTTCGATGGAAGCATGACCTCCCCCATCAAGCTGCCAGGACCACTTCAGCCCCAGTCTGTCCCCTACAGCAGTGTTTATCCCGCTGCTGTGGCATCGCCTGTGCTAGTCTGTTTCAGCCCTACTCACAGAGACTCACGTGTGTCTCATTCACCCTGGTATTCGCGGAGAGTGCCTCGTACAGAATTGATGCTCAATAAATATTTGTTAAATATACAAAGAAAGGGAGAAAACGGGTTTTTAAATTCTGTTTTTATTTTAGTTTTTCTTTATTAGAGAACTTGTTAAAATGCATTGTTTTTATTTTTCAAAGCAATATAGCAGTTTGGGAAATAAGAATTTCATTTCAGACACTTCACATTGGTAAAACAAACAGAATGTAACAAACTTAACCTACTCCAGGATTGCAGCTGACTCGGTCTGACTTTATTTATCCAGGACTGTGTCCTCTCAGCTCTCTGAGGCCAGGTGTGCCATGCAAATAAGCAGCCTGGATCTAGGGCCCTGGGAATTTCAGAGGGGCTCCAAGGAAACCAAAGGGACATTGCCACCTCTGACAGTACTTGATTTGCTGAGCCCTGCGGTCCTACGCAGCCAGTATGGAACACTAACACGCACATGCGTGCGCTGTCTCTTCATTCTTTTCCAAGATAAGGCACCATCCACCGCCTCATGCCGTTAGTCACTGTAGAAGGAGGAACACCTCCTCAGTTTGGTATTAGCTCTGAGAATGAGATTTTGAGTTTATATGGTAAATAAACAAGGTTTCAGGTTTTACATTATCTAATAGTCCAAGGCAATTTTGGTTATTTTAAACGTTGAGTAATTACGCATTTTCAAATGAGTTAAAACAAATCCTATCTATCACGGTATGTCTTAACATGCAAAGACCACAGGCTTTAGATCAAGACAAACCTGGGCTCTGGAATTTACTATGATGTGATCTTGGGCAAGTTTCTTAACTTCTCTAAACCTCCATTTCCTTATTTAAAGACAGGTAAAGGATAAAGTGACCCTGGGGCACACACAGCAAGGATTCATTCATCTGATGCATGTCTCAGAGACTCCTTCTCACGTGCCAGGCTGCACGCTGGGCAGTGAGGGTACGTACAGCAAGGAGTGAGAACACCATGGTTCCCAAGCTCTTGACGCTAACATTCTAGAGCACGACCAGGTGACTACAGGTGTGATGAGTGCTAGGGAGAAAAGGTGCATGGTGTCACAGGAGAGGATAATACGCACGAGAGGTGCAGATAACCATGGAGAGGGGAAGGATGTGACTACAGAGGGAAAGCATGCGGCAGTTATTTGTAGGGACGAAACCTCCCCGGATCCTGATTGTGGCAGCGAGTATACATATTTATGCATGCGTTAAAATTCATCAAACTGTTTACCAAAAGAAAAAAGTTAATTGTACTGTATAATCTAAAAAAATAATAAGTAAATTGTGTAGCGCCATGTCCAGCACCTTGGAGAAACAAAGACAGTGGAAGTAACGCCGTCACTCACACTGTTAAATCTCCTGGGGGGACACTGAGCAGGCCGGGAGACCAGGCCGCACACACGCGCTCCTCACTTTCCACTCTGCCAACCGGGGTGCTCCCTTCGCTGCCCTGTGTAACCCTCGCGTCTGTTCTTTCTCAAGTTACTTCACCCATAGGAAGTCTCAGTTCAAAGGACATCTATTGAGCACCTACTGTATTTAATACCACCATAAAAAGGGTATTACCCCATTTTTACCAATAGTGAAACTGGGGCACGGAAAGTTTAAGTAACTCTATTGGTATGTGGCAGAGGTAGGCACTGAACCCCTCACACTCCAAGTTAAGAGACCTACCCAATATCCCAGTATCATACACTTTGTGTAACGAATCTCCCTGGCTTCTGTTACTCCATGGAAGTTAGCACTTCAGTGTTGCTTGCATTATTTTAATGTGTTTGTTGCTGACTAGTAATTGTGCATATGTCCTGGGCCATCAACTGATTGCTAAAACTTTTTGGCAGTGGCCTTGAATCACTTGCTGATCTGACGGTATCAGAAAATGTCGGTGGGGCGCCAGCACAGCCTGCAAAGTTCTGCACGTGAAAAATCAGACCCTGCGAACTTAGAGTAATAAGCTTTTGAAAAAGTGAACTTCAAAATTACTAATATTATATTCCAACAAGTGTCTACCCTTGTTTTTGCTCCAGATAAACATGAGTTAAATGTGTACTCCACTTTAAGAAAAACAGTATCAAGTCCTTTCCTGATTTACCATATAACTCAATTTGGCAGAAATCAGTTATGACTCACAAAAAATAACTTTGAAACAGTTTTCCAGCGGCACTCCAAATTATTTCATCTACCAAAAAAAAAAAATCAGTCTTATATGTAATTTACAACACACACGCCTACCCACCTCTTTTCAAGAAAACATCTGCAGCTTGATCAAGGAAGATTCTGGAAGGTGACAAATCAGGAGTTTTAAAATTCACAGTTTCTCTTTTAGGCTTTCTTAAAAGTAGTCCCAATGTTACATCCTCTTCTCTCAAAAGTTCTAGAAACTGCTTTTTAATAATATCGTTCATTTTCTTCTTCTCATTTTCACAAACATCTGAACATAATGAATTCTAGCTGGGAAAGGCAACTTGGGCCTTCCAACAAATACAAGATGGCTCCAAAGAGAAATTTATCTACTAACCAAGGAGGTGAAATAATTTCAGGTATAAGCAGTTGATGTTCACTTAGCTTCAGGTATAATTATAGCACAGCCATCCGGGGATGTCAAAAATCACCAGCTTAAATTTTAGCCACATCAGGTGGCTACTGAGATAGGAGCCACGTCACGTGCACCTTACCTCTGGAGAAGCCAGTCAAAAAAGCCAGGGTGAGCCATCTGGGAGGCTACGAGGTACCCACCACCCTTATGATGTGTTACAGATAAGGGGAGGTTCTAGACATAACCTCAGGCATTTCCCGGGAGCCTGACAGAAATACTGAGATGTAAGGCAAGAAACGCGCAGAAAACCATGGAGTGGGGTTTGAACTTGCAGCAGCTTAGAGAATCGAGGACTCCGCATTCTTTTGCTCGCTGCACAGAGCTGCAGAGGTGTGCAAACCTCTTCATCCCTCTTTCCCCGAGGTGAGTGGTCTCCGCACGGAGTACTCAAATCTGAGGGGAGTTAAAAATGATCAGTCGGCGTGTAAGAGAAACATGAGAAGTCCTTTCGTATTTTTCACCTAAAAATGAAGAAATTCAACTTTACTAGCATTCGTCGCACAGGCTGACACTGGCACCCTCATGTGGTCGGTTAAGTCAGAGGTCCCTTCGCGCACACGGGGTGTTGTTGCTCTCCCACGTGAGTTAGCTATGGTATATTGCAACCCACGGCAGCACGCGTGCACCCGCCTGGCCTTATGGATCATGTTACTAAGTTTTCAAGTAAATTATCCCTCACAAAGTAGACAACAGGTTTTAAAAAAATCCTGCGAAGAAAATACTGATAGAAAACATGAGCAAGTAAGAACATTTTGAGAGCTGGCACTTTATATTCCCAGTAATGACAGTCTAGTCATATCTGACAATAATCACCATCATACTAGCCAAAAGAACCTGAAATGCTCCAGGAGACAGCTGAAATACGAAATTACACTCGCTGTATTGTTAATGATGAATTGCGCCTTGAGATATTAGCTAATGATGGCATGAAGTCTTTGCCCTTAGCAAGATGGTAAATGAGTTACTGTGTGGAAAACACTTAGAACAATGCCTGGCATACAATAAACACTGCATAGCTGTTAGCTATTATTATTTTAAAATACTGACATTTCATCTCTATTGCTTTTAAATTATTAAACAATTTTAATATATTTCTATGATTAAAAAATAATTATATACTATATGGGTATGTAGGAGCGTGGTTATGTATCAATAAATGAACAGACACATTGGGGGCACATTCTAAAAAACTGTTTTTAACTGAAGTTTGGAGATGGTTACTCTAGAAATAGTTGTCCTAGGGGAAAGAGTGGTATCCTCCTGGGGGCCTTTGCAAGTACTCAGCTCATTTAATATTCATCCTCCCTTCCCTACCCTAACTGTTTAGGTATTTATATGAGCTGAGGAGGGGCTCTATCAACAGCATGAAAGGCAAATCACAAATGCAGACATCCCACTTTAAGTAAAATCCCACGGTTGACTTTAAAAATGCCCAGGATGAGCACGGAACACTCTTGCCACCCCACCGCCAAAGAAAAGGGATTAATCATTTCCCACTGGGAAAACAGGGTGGCCGTATTCTTCTGATTCCTCACTCTACACTACTACCTGGTTTGGTTTTTGTAAAGTTTCTGGCTAGTTTTCAAGGTGTCACGGTGAGGATGATAGCACGGAGTCCAGAGTGTCTGTTTTAGGCATTCCCTGCACAGTGCTTTCCAACTCCAGTTTTTCATTTGATCCTCACGGCAACAGTGAGTGGGAGAATGAGCCCATGAAGAGGCAGAGATGGGGGGAAACTCCAGTAACTTCCTGAAAGTCCTTCCTAGAGCCCATGTTCTACTGCTGTCCTGTGGGGACCACACAGCACAGTTGGCTTTTTACCCTACCTCTCTTCTTGATTAAACTATTTAACTAATAATAATTTGCATACTGAGATAGTCTACTCTCCAGTGCTGGGGGTACCTCCTAATTTCATATACTTTAGTAAATATGCTGTTTCCTTCTTGGGACATGGCAACATGAAATGCAGATTTCTTTGGTTCAATTCTTCCAATGTTATGCAGCAGTAAGATAAAGGGTAAATTGAGTAAGTTTGGTTTTTGTTTTAAAATGGCAATTTAGACCCATATTTTAAAACACTATTAAATAAATATTAAATTACATTATAAGTGGAAATATAAAGTTTGCAACAGTCTTGGCTAAATTGCGTTGTGGTTTAGTCTAGACTCAGAAATTAGCTCAAGAATGTTCTCAAACTATTGCTTTATATATCAACAACTTCTCCTTAAATTAGTTTACAGAAAAAAATATAAGTACCATGAAATAATATTGAAATGCAGCTACAAACTCCACTATCAGAACAACAACAACAGATAATATTTATTGCACATTTACCACTCTTCTAAGCATTTTTCACATTTTTAACTCATTTAATTCTAACAACTCCACGAGGTAGGAACTGTTACCCCCAATTTACAGATGAGGAAACCAAGGCACGGAGAGCTCATGTAACCTGTACAAGGTTACATCTGGTAAGTGCAGAGCCGGGGTTCAAACTCAGATACGCATTATTATTCAATCACAAGGCTTTTTCTTCTTGCCAGGGCTTATGCAAATGATGGTCTTGCTGTAATTTAACAAGAAAAATGGACTATAAGGACAAGATGATGACAATTTCATTTCAGTTCTGTTCTTCATCTGAGTCAGTAAGGGCTGTTACCCACTTTCTGAGTTGACAGGGGAAACTGCTAATTTACTCCTATGTCAAAAGACAAATCATAATGGAAATGAGAAAATATTTAATATCAAATTTTATCGAAATTATACATGTCAACATTAGGAGTTATTCTTCCTTTATTTCTGACTTTTCCAAAGAGGTTTTCCCGTGACATTTCTCAACTGCTAATGGATAAAGAGGCAGCATGCTATAAGTCTGAGGCCAGACTGCCTGGCTTGTAGCAAGCTCCACACTTTCCAGCTCTGTGCCTATTTCTTCACCAGTAAAATAAAGATAATAACAACACATATTTATCTATATATTACAGGTTGAGCATCCCTAATCCAAAAATCTGAAATTTGAAATGCTTTGAAATCTGAAACTTTTTGAGCGCTAACAGAAGGCCACAAGTGGAAAATTCCAGCCCTGACTTCATGTGATGGGTTCCAGTCAAAATGCAGGCACGCAAACACAGTTTATTCAGCATCCCGCAGGGAAAAATAGAATTACCTTCAGGCTATGTGTTATAAGGTCTATTTGAAGCATAAACAAAACTCATGTTTAGACTGGGGTCCTATCCCCTCGATATCTCATTAAGTATATACAAATATTCCAAAATCTGGAAAAATCTGAAAGATGAAACACTTCTGGTCCCAAGCATTTGGGATAAGGGATACTCAACCTCCATGAAGTTAAATGAATTAATGCTGTCACTAAGCACTAAGATCCATGTCTGACACATACTGCTGAGTGTTGAATTTTTTTAAAAGAAGAAATGAAAGAAGAAAAGAAAATCTTAAGAGTTTATTGTCTTTGCCAATGTTCTTCCCACCTAAAGCTGTGGGAAGTCACATTAAAAATAAAGCAAGAAGAAATTTCCCTCTCAACACGATTTATTTTCCTTTCACCTTAAGATTTGCCACAGTGGAAAAATCTATTGTGGAAGCAAGTTTTAGTGATGTTCTCAGCTAGGAAGAACATCTTGATCAAACCTGGTCTTCCGAGTAATCCAACACCCTCAAGAAGGAAACTTTACAGTTACTCCAGCTGACATCAGCCTCCTCAGTTCCTGGCTGTACAGTCATCCTTCTTGATCACTGGCGAGAGTTCTACGTCCCTGGAACTAAGGGAATAGGAGTTTTGAAAGAAACCATTGCCCTGCTGCTTCAAAAAAGTCTAAGTAGGTAAATATAAAGTTTGTATTTTCTTCAAATGTGTACAACAAAGAGCAAAAATCCAGGGTAATAAACACAATGAGATGAATAAAAGGCTGCTCCTATTGCATTTTATAGCTGATGTCATTGCAGGAAAGAGACTGTCAGATGGCCAAATACCCCAAAGGGCATTGTGGAACCAGAAGCAACCTTCATTTAATGTTCTGGGGGTGGAAGAGTCCTTCTCACGGAAAACAGATGAAAAG
The DNA here is from genome assembly GCA_963575035.1 of Avahi laniger. Taxonomy (NCBI): domain Eukaryota; kingdom Metazoa; phylum Chordata; class Mammalia; order Primates; family Indriidae; genus Avahi; species Avahi laniger. The sequence goes on from CAUYSK010056217.1 coordinate 6,857, forward strand.
AATGGCAAATCTTCAGTTCAGAGAGTTGAAATAGCCCCTTTCTCATTTCCTTTTTCCCTCTCCCCGCCCCAATTTTATCCTATTTGCCTTGAATTCCCACAGTGCTGCCCCATCCTCTGCTGAGAAAGATAATCAGCTTTCCTCTCCCCTGCTGATGCACTTGGCTGAGATGCTGACACAGCCATCTCCTGTTATTGTAATTAGACACTGAACTAACAGACACTGAAACCACACACTTTGATGTGTTTTGACTAAATTAAACAACACAAGAGTGCTCCTAAGGAAATAAGACTTGGAATGCATGTGGCCATAAGTCTCGTCTCAAGCCAAAAACAATCTGTTCCAAATAGAGAATCAGATGTGGGCGGGGGGGGGGGGGGGGCAATGTCCTGGTTTATGGCCACAATACCCTGAATATTCCCCACTCACCCATCTTACATAAGGACATGCACTTCTTATCTTAAAGTTATAAGATGCCCTTAGGAGTAAATTCTTTTTCCTTTTCTTGTATCTTTCTCCTTTTATCTCATTCCTAGAATGACTAAACACTTGGGAACCGAAAAGCAAAATCTCTTGCAAAAGCTGTATTTTCACCTGCAGATGGCAATCAGTGTGATAAGACTCCTTATAACCTTTCAAATCGAAGAAAACCTAGTAATGGTGATTACTTTCCATAAATCTTGGTCTGGTTATTAAAAAGGCTTCCGTGGGAGGCAGGAAGCTGTTGGGGACAAGGTGTTGTTCTCAACAAGCGTACACCATCTTTCCTAAGGGACAATCTTATGAAAGTGTCTTTTGAAAAGGCTAGCTTTTTAGATTTCCTTCTTTTCCTGGTCACCCAACCTATGTCCCCAAATACTCAGAGGCACAGGAATGTTAAAAGGCTTGCACACTGTCACGGAGTATCTATTCTTATCTGCCAGACCATGGGCTTTTGTGGCTCTTCATGTTCAAACTACCCAAAAGTGATCCAGGCACAAGACAAATTCCACCCTTCACTGTCATTGAGAATATCCTTTTCTACTATACTTCACATCCACTTCATCGGAGACCTCAAAATTTCTCTTCCTTATCCGTCAAAAAAGAAATGTTTATTGTGTATTCTGCATTATATCACTAAACTCTTAATCAAACAAAACCAAACCTATATCCATTTCAGAGCATTCATAAGGGAGAAGAGAATAATTCAACCACATTCCCCTTGTATTTCTTCAGGCTGAAATACTACAGTGCAGATCTCTTTAAATTGGTATCCCTTTAAGTTTTATGACTTCTTTCAAACATTGCTTCTTTAACCCCTGACTTTTTACTTTATTGAAATTAATTTGTGTTTTCTTTCTTATAAGTAAGGTGCCACTGTCCAGAGCTCAGCAAACACAGGAAGTGATACTTCTTCACTAAATGCCTCATGGGAGCCAGGGGAAGCAGAATATAATGTTATTTTATCCACAAAAAATTTTTTTAAAAGGTTTGTTTTAAAATAGGAGGCTTTAGTTGACTTCTTTGGCTGAAAGATGTGTATTAATAGGACAAAATAACTCTCTATACATTGGCATGAGGGATGGTTTAAGGTTGTCTTCAAATCTTTACCCCAATTAATAATTACCTGTAGTAGAAAAAGCCTTCTTGTTGCTACCCAGCTATGCAGTGCCACTCAGCATAAAAGAGGTCATCAAGTGTAAAGTCACACTTCTAATTCCTCAGCGCATCATTGATGTTTCTAACAAAAAATTCCTATGATCATTCCTTTTCTTGTGAATTTCATGTTATTTTACAAAAAAAATTTAGTTTTTCTTCAATCTCTAAGAAAGATGAAGGTGATAGTATGCATGAAAGAAGTCTTGTGGAAACACATTTTGATTTCATTACATTTACTGGGGATGGAGAGATCAAGAAGGGAAAGAGAAATGAACCACAGGGACTCCAGAGAGCCCCTGCATCTTCAGGTTGCCATCCTTCATGCCCGTCAACTGTTTGCAGATGCAATAATGATGTCACTGTTTGACCTATTGTTCCATTTTTTGCTTACAATAGTATTTGCCCATTTTTTACAGCCTTGTCTTTCTTGACTTCTCTGTGGCCCCTGGAACAGTTACCTCCCCTCCTGACAGCTCCATTCTCTAGGAGCTTCTGGAACCCCATTGTCATCAGGCTTCCATTCTGCACTCTTATCTTCTCACTTCTAAACTTTCTGGATGATCTAAACCACATCTATTGCTTCAACTATAATCTTTGCACTTGTAACTCCTGAAATCGAAACCTCCCTGGATTTCTTGTGAGCACCAAACCCTTATTTTTAATTTCCTTAAAAACACTTTCACCTGGAAAAGTAGAGTCAGTATAGTCAAAATTCAAGTCACCATCTCTGCCCACCTCTTACCTTCCAATGGTCCACTTTCCCCTGAGCAGCACCTGGTGGCTGAAGCCCGGCAACCTCTACTGCTCCCATCCCCAAGCGGTTGGTCATCTGGTCATCTCAATTGCATCACTCACACCGTCTCTTCTGAGCCCGTCCCTTGTTCTAATCAGCACCTTATTTTAAGCCCTCATCATTTCTCCCCCACATTTCTGTGTGGGCTTCCTAACTGGCGTCTCAGCTTTCCCAAGTCAGCCTCCCCGCTGCTGTCACTGTCTTGAGTCATCGTGCCCTTTTCTAAAATCGTTTGGTTAAAATCCCAGCTTATTATGGCATTTGATGACCTTTGTGTGTGATGCCCGCTCGCTGTTCCTGTCTCACCACCCTCTAAGTGACCACATGTGCTCCAAAACACCAGAAGACATGCCTCCTGTGCTCGCAAGCCAGCCTGTCTTTGCCTATGTGTGTACCCTCTATCAGAAACTCCCTTTTCTCTTATTTGCTCAGATGACTCCTATTCACTTTTCAAGACCCCAGCTTGAATGTCACTTTCTCCAGGAAGCCTTTCCTGACTTCACCTATGTCCTTCCTTGGTTGTTCCCCAGACCACCAGTGGCCCCTCTGAGCTTGGCTTCCACACATCCTGGGATTTTTGTCTGTTTCTGAAATCTGTGTTGTAGCGCTAATGGCTCTGCCCCCTCGGTTCAGCGCTAGGACCGGAACTGCACTGCGTTCATCTCCTCACACCCAGGGCTCAGCACGCAGACTCGGCTCAATATATGTTTGGCAGGTGAAGGAACCGAGTCATGGGGAAAGGGGTAGGGTCCGCCTCACTTGCCTCCGCAGATGTTTTCTTGCGCTAGGCCCTGTACTCATTCTCACTACCCTTTCCTAAGTGCTAATATGTTTGAGTTTTACTGTTAAGGGGATGCCTTCTAATGGGAAAAATCATTGGCCTCTTTTAACCAGCTGCCCAGTGTCCTCTGCTAATAAATGTCCATTCAAAGAAGAAACCAAAGTCCTGAAAACAGTCTTCAAGGTCCTGCCAGATTGCCTCACCCCACTGCCACGATCTTTTTGGTGACGTTTCCCACAATCGAGGCTGTACCATGTTACTGCTCCAGCCACAAGGGCCTCCTCACTAATTCTTGAGACACGGGGCCTGCTCCCACCTCAGGGCTTTTGCAATTACCCACAATGTTAAAATGCTCTTCCTCCAAATAGCTGTACTTTCAGGTCCTTGCCCAAGTGTCATCTTCTCAGTGATGCCTTCTCTAACCGCCTGGTACCTCAAACCTCCTCTATTCCGGCTTCCCCACTTTGTTTTTTCTCCACTGTGTTTATCATCCGGCACAATATATATTTTAATTCCCCAGCCCCTGCATGAATGTAAGCTCCCTGTGGGCAGGGAAGTGGCCTGTTTTATTCCCTGCCAAATCCTTAGTATCTAGTTTCTGGTACACAACCATTGCTCAGCGATTGATCTCCCACACTAGGTTATGGTTTTCAAGTTCTTAAAAAGCAGCACAAACAACAACAATAAAATAGACAACTCAATTTAAAAATGAGCAAAGGACTTGAATAGATATTTCTCCAAAGAACAAACACAAAGGGCCAGTAACACATGGAAAAATGCTCAACATCATTAATCATTAGGGAAAGGCAAACCAAAACTACAATAAAATACCACTTCACACCCATTAGATGGCTACTATCAACGCCCTCCCCCCAAAAAACCCCAACAGAAATCAGCAAGTGTTACCGAGTATGTGGAGAAATTGGAATCCTTCTGCACTGTTGTTAGGAATGTAAAGTGGTTTAGCCACTGTGGAACCAGTGTGGCAGTTCCTCAAAAAATTAAATGAATTACCATATGACCCAGCAATCGTACTTGTAGGTATATACCCAAAAGAATGGAAGCAGGAACTCAAAGAGATATTTGTACGCCTATGTTTATGACAGCATTATTCAGAATAGCCAAAGGTAAGCCATTCAAGTGTCCATTAACAGATGAATGATAAATAAAATGTGGTATATACTATAAGATGGGAAATCATTCAGCCTTAAGAAGGAAGGAAATTCTGACACACCCAACATGGATAAACCTTGAAGACATTATGCCAAGTGAAATAAACCAGACACAAAAAGACAAATATTGTATTAATATGATTCTATTTATATGAAATACTACAGTGGTCAATTCATAGAGACAGAGAATAGACTGGTGGTGGCCAAGGGCTGAGGGGAGGGAAGAATAGGGAGTGAGTGTTTAATGAATACAGAATTTCAGCTGGAGAATATGATATGAAAATGTTCCGGAGATGGGTGGTGATGGTTGCACAGATACGTGAATGTACTTCATGCCAAAGAACTATATACCTAAAAATGATTAAAACGGTAAATTTTATGTATGTTTTACCACAATTAAAAAAAGAGAGAGAAAAAGCAGCACAGCTCTTGCCTCAAACTCAACGAGAAGCCTAATCCATCAGGCAGCTAGAAGAGAAGCCCCTGCAAGAGCAGGAAATAGGGCGCCAGGGTGTGTCCAACTGCGCAGCACCCCGTTGCTGCCCCCTGAAGGATGAACCCCACAGAGATTCGGAACCACCACGGGGGAGGGCCCTGGCTCCGTCCTGAAGTGCTTACGCACTGGTTTCACTGTTCTTAAGCACAGGAAGTTAAAAAGTTATCCTGGCTCCATTTCTAGGAGGAACTTAGCAAAAAGGAAAAATGTCATCACCAAGTGGCCTTGGGCCAAATGTCAACGGTGACTTATTTTTACAGAAATCCCTGGTGGCAGGGGAGAAACACCAGGGGAAAGAGCAACATTAAGTCACTGGCACCCATATTCAATTATCATTAAGGCCTCACATTTTCCAAGGCCTTTCCCATAATAACTTAATCCTCAAAATAATTGTTGAGTAGAAATAAAAGGAATTGTATAATCTCCAGTTCATAAGTGGATGAATATGCAAAATTCCGTGGGCATTAGCCACAGAGAATGACAGAAGTGAGGCTGACCTCAAGATGATAATCCCTACCATTTATTAAGGATTTATTAATTATGATATTGGCTCAACATTTTCCATGGACTATTAGATTTCATACTTCCAACCAGTCTCCTTCTACCATTTGGTAGTTACTACTGTTATTAGTTCTTTTAATAGAAGACAATACTGAGGTTCGAAGAATAACTTTCAAAAATTAAAAAGCTACTAAGTGGTAGACTGCACAAAGCCACTGAGATGCTCCAGAGTCTGTGCACTTGTCCACTGTTATTCTCCGCTGCCTGTCCCAGTCCTCACACCTGGCTCTTTGGGACAGGCCTAACGATCCTTCCTTCGGCCTTGAGAACACGTACAATTGAGGAGTCCTCAGAGGTCATTGTGTTTTCTAACTCTAAACTGAACTAGTACTAACAAAATAAATCAGTACTTATTATCCCTGAGCATAGATGCAATCAGACACTATTTCTTAAACTATGAAGAAATTTCTAGGTCTTTTAACATCCTATACAAATTTCTATACAAAAATACCCTCAAGATTATTAGCATGAATAGTCGTATTTGGGTCATCCTGTTCAATGTCTCCTGATTTTCCCCGTAAACACGTCTCCATAGGACTGCATTATCCACTGATAGACGGACATTGATTATTCTCTATCCTTTTCTGAGCGCTTCTTCAGAACTTTCTGAGGGCATGTCTGCTTTATTCTCCAGAAACTGGAGAGAGGAGAGATACTTTGTGGTTTGTCAACAGGGCATTTAGTCTGCAGGGCCACCCATGGGCTGCACTGGTTTGGGGACAACTGAAATACACATAAATTTGGAAGGGCAGCAGGCACAGGCTCCAAATGGACAACTAGAGTGGGCAGGAAGGAGAAGACGGGGCAGAGTAGTCACGGGTTTCTAAGCCAACGGCTACAGTTATTTCTACCCTCAGAGAGGCTCCTGGACTATTTCCTCACAAAGAAGTGGCTTCTTTGAAACCACCAAACATTATAATATATCAACTCTTACAACAAAACCTATATATGGTGTGGGTGTTTCATTTACTTTAAGTGTTAAAAACACAAACACCAACTCTTCATATATGTGCCACCTTCAGCTTGGAATGCGTGGTACCCTAAGTACAGGGCCACCCCCCTAACTGTGGGGACACTGCCTTTCTCACTTCCATTCCAGACCCGGATCGAGCCCGCACATTTTGCAGAGGGGCTAGAGTGTGTGTCGCTCTTCTCACCTGAGAACCAAGCACAGAGGAGGGTCTTACCGAGTTCTCCCTTAGTTGCAGTCCTTCCCCGTTGGGAAGGGAAGACCGTCTCTTGGACGAGTTCCTGTTTGGGGTTGAGGTAATGGCCCCTGCTTTCTTCTTCACAGTGAGCACCTCACAGCTGGCTTGGTCTTCATTGTGTGTGCTCTTCCCAGCGTTGATAACCCTGGAGAAGAAGCCAGAAAAGCTGGTCAGAGTGATTTTGGGAAAGCTGAGGGCTTAGTCCCTGTCAAGGGTTGGCCAATGCAGACTCTAAAACTGGTGCAGAACTAAAGCCCTACTTAATGCAAAGGACCTTACGGTCTTGGTATTTTATGTTCCTGAATAAATGGATTTTTAAAAAATGGAACGTATTAGTGCCCATTAAGATATTTACTAAAGAAGTTGTTCTGAGCCCAGTTCACCTTCACAGGGCTGACCAACGTGACCAACTCCACAGATCCATTTTAGTCAAGACACATGAGGTGATCACTATGTCGGGTTAATTTGGAGCCTGAACTTTTTGGCAATTACAATGAAGACAGATAGGCTGGCTCACGGAATTCTGTTTCACCTCTCCTCGTGATGAACAGCAAAACCACCATCAATCTTCTCAAAGTACATGGCAGTAAGTTACAGCCCACTATAAAATCCAAGGAACAGAGAACGGTATTTCACCACTGCCATGCTCATTTTTGCTTTACACCCAGGGAAGTGAATGGATCAAAGGTTTACTCTTGTAAAAGTATTTTTAGCTCCTTATCATTTTTTCTGTAGAACAAGTCTTCACACTGCATTGTCACACCAGGCTATCGGCACCTGATTTGGACACCAAGACACATATAATGATATTATTGTTGACATGCTTTGATCAAATTATTAAATGTTTTAAGCACAGGAATGCTTTAAAAACACGCCACATCATTCACATACTTTGTCTGTATCAGGTGACTGCAGACTCAACTCTTGGGTTCCAGCATCATTTTCTTATTAAGTAATTGCGCAGCAGCTAAAATAGATTTCCTGGAAGAGAGTTCTCCTTGATTTGCCACTGGCTGTGTTTGCTTTCTAAAACTTCAACAGCGTCACAGTAGCTGACAAGAGTGTGGAGTTTACAGAACTCAGTGGCAAGGAAAGCTAAATGAAAATTCACTCTGGAAGTGAGGTATGCACACTGCTCTATTAATCTGGTTGCACGGCCTCCTAATAGTTAAGTAAAAGATTATCATGTTCAAATGACTTTTTTTTTTTAACTTTTTCATTCTATAATAATTGTAGATTCAGAGTAAGTTGCAAAAATAGTACAAAGTCCCATTCAGGCTTCACCTAACTTCCTCCAAAGGTAACATTTTGTATAGCACAGTACAATATCAAGAAATTGATACAGATATAATAATCTCACCCAGACTATGGACTTTATTCAGATTTCACCAGTTTCTATATCAAATAGCTTTTGTACTGAGAACCGTATTGATCTCCATAAGCCAACACATGCATGCCACAACCAAATAGGAAGTGGAAAGCAAATTGAGATTTGGGCGCCGCCAGATCCAAGGGAGAATGTGTCAAGGAATCTCCCGCCAGATTCTATAGAGGTGTTTCAGACGTTTTAACATTTTCTTTATTTTGTAAATGTATGTGCACTTTCAAAAAATGCAAGAATTTAAAAGTTCATTACCATCTATTCATGTGAACAAATACATGCTAGTCTATATATTTCGGGCAGCTTTGGCATAATAAGCCTTCTTTCTATTCTCTTCAATTGACTAATATCAGTTAATTAGAAGAACTATTTAAAAAATTACCACTTGCAATTACTTATCTGCATGTTCTAAGAAAAAGATCATATTAGTCATCTACCTACCTAATTTCAAATTTCTGTATTAATCAAAATTGCTTCATTGTTCTTATTGCATTTGTTAGAAATTTTAACGGGCATGTTTTTAAATACAAAAGCCTACTTTTACTCATTTCACATATTACAGGTTTTTTGTAAGTTGTTTTTTTTTTAAAGTAGATTGCTGCTTACAAAGTTTAAAAATCATAGTTCCAGGGATGTGAGTAAAGAGGTGGGAATCCTGGCTGTTCTGTGAGGTCTCCTGGGCTCTGGTGCTCGTCACACACTCTCATGGCTGAGGGGTGGGGCAAGGGAGGCTTCAATATCTATTTTCTTACCCCACTTTCATCCTCTCTCCTCTCAGAAAAGACGCTTTCATATGGCTTGAGAATAAAATGTAATTCTTGTGGACACAATGAGGTTACCTGCATGATGACGGTTAAAACTACCACATTCACTGCCTGAGCTAAGTAACTTACTCCAAGTTCCACAGCCAGGAAGGGCACAGCGGGGATTCAGAATGAGCCTGCCTTGACCCCCAACCCAGACTTTTCCTATTGCACCATGGGGACAGTCTGTGGCAGCCAAGTTGGACTGCGTGGGGAAGCACAGAACAGGCAGATTAGGCAAGGTCTAGTCCAGGACCAAGAGAAAGGGGAATTCTCTCCCTGCTTCTCTGGCTATTGGAGGGATCCGCGACAGGGCCCAGAGATGGGGGAAGAATGGCTGGCTCAGATTCTAAGTGTCCCTAGAGAAGTGCATATTTAATTCAGGCCATGTCACAGGTTTGCAGCTGAAGCTCCTAATACAGAACATGCACCTGTCTGGGGCAGCCCTTTTAAGTCTACCCTTGGAGAACCAAACCAGGCAGAGGCAGGAGGTTCAAAATGCCATCTGCCTCTTCTTAGTCACTGGTAGTGACTTCCTGAGCAATATATTTGGGGTGGATTGTTCACTGGAAGGTGGCATTATTCCACCACGGTCTCCGAATGAGTGCCTGCCCTAGGGAATGCTGGGGTGGAGGTTCAGCTGGGAAAACCAGTTTCCAAAAACCATCCTCTCCACACTGTCCCCTGTATAGGATCCCGGCTGTATTTCCAGAACTTGGCATCAGCCTAACCATTGGCACCCAATCTTGTACTGTAGTCAGAGTTGCTTTTTTTTAGAAGGTGGAGGAAGGCTATTTTGTTTTCTGAATTAAAAAAGCATCACTGATCTCCAATAGCTGCAAGCCAGGCTGACTCATCTGCCATTGTTGTTTCCAACAGTCAACAAAGCTACTATAATTACATAAATCACAAATCACGGTCCCCTTAAAGTGCTTCGTCTCTTGTCTCTCTTTGTGATTATTAAACTCCAAAGTTGACCTAACTTCAGCAAGAGGTCTTAGAAACTTATTTACCCATGAGAAACACCGTGCCCTAGAAGAGGGCGACTTGCACAAGGTCACACAGCTAAATGCAGCAGAGCTGGGAACACACTTCTGAGTTCTGAGCTCTTTCTGCTTCAGCTCTCAGGTTGTTTTATTTTCCTATTGTGCATCTATTCTTGTCAGCGCTTGGTTCAGAGGTCTATACTGCAATGACTCAAAGCCAGAGAACTGTGAAAGAACAATTACTGGCGACCTTACTTTGCCGATTCACATTGAATACAGCTTGTGAATACACCAATGAAATATCAAAAAGTCAGAAATGTCAATCTAGTGGGAAGACAGCAGTAAGCCTGTTTAGGCAGATATCTGATTATTATCCAGATAATAAAATATTAATTTAAATATTATTTAAATATCAATTTAAAGTCACTGTCTTTTAAAAATATACAACTCTTATCCCACATGTTATATTATTTCAAATTCCATATTCTACAGAGCTTTCATAGAAAGACCTGATTCTTCTCAATTTATTTTGCCTTTAACAAGTTTGATCACTATCAACTTAAATATTTTATATTGTTCTTCAAAAGCAAATACTTTGTTTAGTAAATGTAAATGAAACCTTTAATCTTTCTAAAAGTCATTGTGAAAAACTTTGTTTCCCAGGCTGAGAAGCAGCATGCTGTTTAGAGATTCAATAATTTCCTTAAATGTAAGCAGTTACATCAGTAGCTACACTCCCTTCTTGTTGGTATGCTCTAGCAAAAAGTCAGCACTTCCTTGAGATCAACGGAAAAGACTAAAAGGTGTACATTCTTTGTCTAAACAATACCTACCCATGATGTTTATTATGAAGACAAAAAAAAAAAGAAAGAAAGAAAGAAAAAAAAGCCGGTGGACCATGGATCATCATACCTTTGGTCATGTTATTTTCCAGTTTCCACAAAGAGGGAAAACACTTTCCTTGACATTAAACTGGAGGTAATAAATCATGGTAGTTAATAACAGGAGCTACCTCCCTAGAATGCAGCACATAGCAGGTGCTCAGCAAACGTTTGTCGATGAATGAATGAATCAGACAGAAATCAACTCTGCTACTTCCAAAATGTGGAGAATAGTATCTTACATTTGTTGAGAAGTATCTGGGTGCCAGAGACTGCTGTTAGCATTTGCATGTAATAATTAACTTACTTTGTCCTCTTGTCAACTCCATCAGCTAGCTACCACTGCTGGCCCCCTTTTAAAGATAAGTCACAGCTAGTGAGTGGCATTGTAGTTTGGCCAAGATACTTAACATCTGCAAATCTCAATTCCTTAGCTGTACTTCGTGGATTGAATTCTATGACTTACTAAGACATGTATGTGTTGGGGGAAGGCAATTATAGTCATCTAAATTAAAGAATTGGATTCTTTTGAAGTGAGGATTAAATTGAGGTAGGAAAAATATTAGAGGTTGAAGGTGAAGGACAGCTACTGTCCCTTCAATATGGAAGGTTCATACCCAGTTCTTTCAACTCTTAGAAGAATATGACACATCTGCCCTGGGAGAGACACATAGAAAGTTAAATTCACTTATGTACTACTTTAACCTGCCTCCGACTGAACCCAAACACCTAGGTTTAACCCCTCTTGCAAAAATAGGTAAACACAGAACTTTAAGGACTTGAAAGTCAAAAATCCTATATGTGTATCAGATTCAGCTTGAAATTATGACCTAAATACCAGGCATGAACTTGACAGTGAGATCACAGCAATAGCAGAATCTACTTGAAAAGAGCAAGCAGTTCATACTGTTATCACCATACACTTGGGAAACTCACTTTTCTTCAGTTTGTGAAATACTCGAATCACAATTTTTTTTTTCTGCAATCAACTCCATCTGCATTTCAGCAGAAAAGTCCTGCTTTTAAATGCAACTGTTAAAATTTTCAAGTTATCTGCCTTCTGATCTGCTCATAAACCTGACTTGAAGGACACTCATCTGATGATATGATCCAGAAAGGATCCCTACTATTAAACACAAAGCAAGTACCTCAAGAATTCTCAAATAGTGAGCCCTTGACACAAAGGCCACTGGCCTGGAGAACTGTTTTCAACAGATTTACAAACGATAATCCACACAGGACAGTCACAGTTGACATTTTTTGAAGGATTCTCATGTGACATGCACTGTGCTAAACACCTGACAGGTGGCGAGTCACTGAACACCAGTCCCCTCTCGTCCCCACCACGAGGTACACAGCGTGCTGCAGAGGGCATAAAACAGGGACAACGGTCAGACAGACTGGGTTCAAACTTGGTCTCTGATACTTAAAGGCTCTAGCTGTGTGTTCTTGGGTGAGTTACTTTCTCCCCCTAAAATAAGGGTAATAATAGTCACTTCCCCATCACAGAAGAGTTATGAGAATTAAACACTCTAGCATGAACAGTATTTAATGGTGCCTGGCACATAGTGAGCACTCACTATGTTATTTGATAATAATACATCAAATACAAAGCTAGCTGCCTCTTCGGTTGGGCCCCAGGGATGTTATCCAGCCAGTTACAGGAGAATCTCCTCCCTCCCCTCCCCATCAGCATCTCTCATGAACACATGGCCAGGCACCCGGAGCCTTCGAATGGCTTGGCATGACACTTCCCAGAACAGGGAACTTGAGCAAGCCCACTCACTCCTCTGAGCTCTCTTCTCAATCCACATACGTTCCGGTGCTCTGTACATAGGAAAGTACACACACAGTTACAAATGGGCCACGTCCAGGTGCCCACCCAGATCTGCCCACATACAACAGCTCTAGGCCCCCAGGCTCCTGGGACTCAGAAGCTCAGGTCCCCAGACTAGAGAAAAAGACCAAAGAGAGAATTTTTTTTTTTGGTTATTGTTGTCTTGCTTTATTTTTAAGGAAATATAAAGGCCTGAACAGCTTAGGCTAAAAGGTTTAAAGTAAGTGTTAACACTGCTCAGCAGGCAGTAATCACCCTGGTTAAGGAATTACCTGGTTATAAGAACCATCGGTGAAGTGAGATATTGCTGATTCATATATAATTGGGAAGTAGAGAGTAAAATGCTGTAGGGGGGAAATGAATAATTTATTGGAGAACAAATACAGCTATCAATTATGAAAATTCTCTTTTCTAGGTAACCTCTTAGGCAATGTTTCATGTGGTTTTCTGAAGTGGTTACTGACCACCCAGATAGGCTGGAACATAAAGACAACTTAATTCCTAGTTCCAGTAATAACCTCTCATTCTTGGGGTACTGCAAAAGCACAGCTCTGAGCAGGAACCTAGGCCTTGGATAACAGCCATCAGCTGCTGGGCCAGTCAGAGCATCCATCAAGCATAATAGCATCTCCCAGGTGGCTGCAGCCACTTCTGGGTAGGAGGGGGACAGGAGGTCACCTCAGCCAATTCAGTTAACAGCCCATGACCAGGGAGTAGAAAGGATGACATAAAACGAATTCTCTGTGGCATTTGGCTTTCACGTTTCAGAAGATAACTAAGAACCATCTCGTGATTTGTGTGGTAGCGTGGCTGAGCGGTCTAAGTGTGATCTCGTGGAGGAAGAAACACGGTAAACGCAGAATAAACACAGGCTGGGGAAAGGTCCTTCTCTCGTCCCAGGGTCTTGCACCTTTTTGCTCCCAGACCCTGTCTGTGGCTAATGAAGAGATGTGACCAATCAGGGCTTGCAAACTGGAGTCTCAAGGGCCACATTCAGCCTACAAACAAGTTTAAATTTTTGCCCACAAAGTCTTTTTTGTTTTGAGGAGAATTCACTGCTGATATTGAAAAACTGGGATATTTACATTAAAACCTTAATTTTCCCATTTCTTTTGAAAACTGATACATCTGGTTAGACACCTGTCACGTGCTTGTGTGACAACAATCAGCTGGACCTGAGGAGAGCTTGCCACAAGAGATAGGACACGTCCTTGCTGGATCACCCCAGACCTCACTCTGTCCACCTCTGCCACTGAAGTGACCAGCCTGGCCCCATGGGTATCTGAATCTCTAACCCTGCAGTCAGATCTCTGTGACTTCATGAGTGAACCCAGAAAATGATTGCATACATAGTATACATTAAAATAATTACTTTTAACACATTTATTATGTAACCATAAGAATAAGTCAAGAAGTCTAGGACAGGTTCCTGCTCTCAGTCATCTATAGTAGGAAGACTTTTTGTTTTAGTCTGTTCAGGCTTTATAACACAATACCATAAATTGGGTGGCTTATGAATGACAGAAATTCATTCCTCACAGTTCTCAAGGCTGGGAAGTTCAAGATCAAGGTGCCAGCAGATTCTGTGTCTAGTGAGGGCCCTCTTTCTGGTTCATAGATGGTGGTATTCTCACTATAACCTCATATGGCAGAAGGAACAAGGGACAGAGTAGCTCTCTGGGGCCTCCTTTATAAGGTCACTACTCCCATTCATGAGGGCTCCACCCTCATGACCTAATCAGTTCCCAAAAGTCTCATTTCCTAATACCAGTACACTGAGGACTGCAGATACTTTTGGGGGGAGACACAAACATTCAGTCCACTGGCCTTCCTCACAATGCAATTTGCTCAGACGGATGCCATACTTGAGGTGTATGTCACAAAGGATGCGAGAACACAGAGGAGACAAGTCTGCAAAAGAAGAGGCAGGGAAAGTGTCACAGATGAGGTGGCGTCCATGGTCTGAGCTGAGTCTTATGGAAGGAAGGAGGGAATCAGTACTCAGGGAAAAGGCAAGAAAAGGCTCTCCAGGCAGCAGAACAGCCTGTGAAAGTACAGGGTGACGTGAAGTTTATAAGGAGGGGTTGGCTGGGACCTAAGTATTGGCTCAGTGAGGGAGCTACATTAGAACTAGACCATGAAATTCTACAGGAACTTTATCCCATCGTGTCTAGGACAGACTCAAGAGCTACTTTGTCCCTTGTCCCCTCTGCCAATGAGATTTCTTCCCAAAGGGGGAAATCTAAGATTGTTTACACAAGGGACTGATATGATCACATTTACTTTAGAAAAAGAACACCAGTGGTCTAACGGAGGATGGGTTACAGAGGATAAATGACAAAGGCAAAGAACTCAGGTAGGGTCTCTTACAACAGTCCGAGTGACAAAGAGGCTGTGAGCCAAGTGATGTCTCTGGGTGGGAGGGAAGAGAGGATGTGAGGCGGCAAATGAACTGAGAAGTCTTAGTAAATCCTGCTGGACATGGGTTATAGGGGAGAGGGGAAAAAAGAGGATGACTCCCAGGTTTCCAAAATGGCAGAATGAGCAGATGAGGCGCGGCTGATTGTGAAGGGAGATGAGAAGGTGAAACAAGAGGTGGGGAGTTCCGGGGAATGAGATCATGAAATTGATTTTAGGTCAGTAAACAGAAAGTTTCCAGGAACCAGAAATTTCAAAGGCAGTGGTAGCCTAGTTCAACTTAACCAGGGGTCGGCAAACTATTGCCTGTGAACCGTATCTGGACCACTGCTTGGTTTTGTGCAGCCTTCAAGCTAAGAACGGTTTTTACATGTGAAGTAGTTGGAAAAAATATTTCATTACATGTGAAATTGACATGAATTCAAATTTCAGTATCCATAACACAATTTTGCTGGAACACAGCCACATTCACTCATTTATACGTTGTCTCTGGTGGCTTTCACGCTGCAATGGCAGAGTTCGTAGTAGTTGTGACAGAGACTGTGTGGCTCACAAAGACTAAATTATTTATTATCTGGACCTTTACAGAATATGTGTGCTGATCCCTGAACTTAACTATTAAGTTAAAGTTTCTGAAACTGTTTTTGTAGATCAAAGAGAGTTGAATACTGATAATTTCATTTAGTTACACATAATCAACAGGTGAAGCAAAAGAGAGAGATGCAGGTTTGAGTAGAAGTTAACATGCATCTTGGTGTTATTAGTTACAATAGCTGTGGATGCACTTTGCAGCTAGCACTTGGGGGCCATCATTAGCTTCTCTCCCTCTCACTAACATAATTAAATAACTGAGAATTAAAAACAAACACCAAAGATCAACAGAAGATAAGGTGCTTACCCATAGATCTCCCCCACATAAATATTAATGATTTCTTCTTCATATTGGTTGATTAGAAATGAACTTTTAACATAGTAACAGAAAGTCATCTTTGGGTATTTCCTCTTGGCAAAACCATTAATATCATCGATGTCCAACTTCCTTATTTTAATAAGGAAGTCTGTGCTCTGTCAGATGCTGGAACAATTCCCATAGAAGGCCCCAGAGCTGCTCTGCTGGGGCCAAGTGAAATCAAAATAAAGGCCTACCCACAAAGGACTTTAAGTTTTAAGGTTTTTCATTAAATAAAGCAGAAAAATGCTTTTTGCAGATTTAGAACAATATTACTTGTATATAGCTGTTAGCTTCTGTTGGTGATTTTAAAAAAAAGCAACGTACTACTTTGCTAAAGATAAAGTTTCCTTTTTTTATTCACCAGATATATTCACCAGTATTATTAACAATATGAGAGAAAAAAAATTTTTTAAACAAAGTGAGTCAATTTCAAATGTGTCATTTAAAAACTCAAACTTTAAAAAGCCTAAAACTAATAAAATGGAATATGACATCAAAAGATAGAATATTGTAATCTCAACAGACATCAAATAAAATGCATAATTTTTGAATTGGCAGATTCCTCAAAAATCACAGACACAATTTTGGCTTTGCTCTTGTTGTTGGATAAAGAAAATACTGGACTATCTAGGGTTCTGATATTTTCCTTTTAAACCTTAAAGCAACACAAGTGGAACAATGTTCTGCAGGAGAGAATTTGGTGGTAAGGAGGGTTTTTAAAACCTAACTTGGGAGCTCTGCATCCCTATTTTAGAAAATCCTTAAAAATATGCTATCATCCTTCATACAGGAGAAGCCACTCTGTCTGGACATACATCAGAGCAGAAAACATGGGGCAGACAGGTTTTTCTTTGCTGGAAATTTGGGAAGCAGTTGGTACAGCAGTTATGAGCACAGAGACTCTGGAACCAGAGACTCCCTGGGTTTGAATCCTGGATCAGCCAGCAGGTAGCTGCATAACTTTGGGCAAGTTATTTCCCTGTGCCTCTGTTTCTCATCAGTAAGATGGGGATATTTAACAGTACCTTCCTCACAGGCTTGTTGTCTGATTGTTGGACAACAGAACTGTTTAACGTGTTTTACATCTAACAATTTAGTTAATGCTTTTAACCTTACATGAGAAAGTTGTTGTCATTATCCTCATTTTATTGGCCCCATCGATATCATATGCACAATTTAGGTAAATATGCTAGATGAATCTCATAGCTACTGAGATTTAACATGATGCATTGTGTTCACACGAATGATGCTCTTGCAATTAGTTGCACAACAGTCTATAAATGGAACACAGGTGACGCAAGAAGGAATTGTGACATGTCACACGGTTTCAGCACCCACCCCAATATAATACTTTTTCCAAGGCAAGTACAGTATTACTGCAAATGTACACTAAGAGTAATAATTAATTCCCCCCTCATTACCCCAGCCTTTGTCTTTTTTGAAATGAAATTGTACTTTATTTTAATTGAAAATAATCTGCTTTGGAAAATCTTCACCTCTGTGTTAACTTGCAAAACAAAGTTTGCTTCCAGATTAAAGACTGAACAATAGTTCAGGTAGCCCTTTGAAAACCAGTTGTTATCTGATCAAACATTTTTAACTTTGTTCCCAGGCCCAGGGCAAAGCTCACGTAACAATCTAAACCTCACCAATTTATAAGGGAAAGAACATGCCAATTTAGGTCTTGACACCCCAGAAGAACCAATCTGGATTCCAATTTAGTGAAAGTGATTTCTACCCTCAGGAAGCTAGAAAGTGCAAGAAGACATCACTATGGCCTTGAACAAGACAAATGCACTGAATGTAAGCTATTTTAAATTAGATGCCCAATGCATCCTTAAATAAAAAGGACAAGGGGGACCATCAACATATTTCAATTAGTGAAAGACAGACGTGTTCCACAAGGTTGTATGTTGGTTTTGGTAGTTTTCCTTCTATCTCAAATCACATGGCAGGGTTTAGGCACTCAATACGTGTTGGCTTAATGAATGAACAAACAAACTCCTTTTCACCGTAAGGTCCCAAGGAAGAGACTGGAATAATAAAGGAGATCTAAGCCTGCCTATTTATTTCCTAAAGCTTCGAATATTTTGTTTGGGGCTTCTCATCCTTGGTTTCAAGGAAAATAAGTCTACATTTAAAAAACTTTTATTTAATTATAAGCACCTCTACTAGAAAATGAGCTCAGGACATACAAGGTGAGCCCCAAACATCTCCAGCATGGAAGTGGCCAATGCAAGCCAGGGCCTAGGGCACCACAGAATGGCATCTAAATCTGAACTCCATCCTGGTGAGGATGTGGAGAGATAGGAACAGTCTTACACTATTGGTGGGACTGCAAATTAGTACAACCCGTCAAAAATAATTTGGAGATATCTCAAAGAGCTAAAAATAGAAATATCATTTGATCCAGCAATAGTACTACGAGGCATCTACCCAAAGGAACAAAAGACATTCTATAATAAAGACACCTGCACTTGAATGTCTATGGCAGATAATTCACTACTGCAAGGATGTGGCTACAACCCAAGTGCCTTCAATCCATGAATGGATTAATAAAATGTGGTATATGTATACAATGGAATACTATTCAATTACAAAAAACAATGGTGATCTAGCACCGCTTATATTATCCTGGATAGAACTTGAGTCCATCCTCCTAATTGAAGTATCACAAGAATGGAAGAATAAGCAGCATGTGTACTCGCCATCAAATTGGCACTAACTGATCAACACTAAGGTGCTCACTTGGTAGTAATATTCATTGGGGGTTGGGAGGTTGGGGGTGGGTAAACTCACAACTAATGGATGCAGTGAGCATTGCATGGGGGGAGGGCACACCTCAAATCCTGGCTTGGGTGAGGCAAAGTCATAACATGTAACCACAATGTTTGTACCCCCATAATACCCTGGAAAAAAAAAATCTGAACTCCAGGGCTGGCTTCTGCCTTATAACCAAGTGCTTGCTCTGTTAACAGTCATAGCCAGGAGGGCCGGGGTGGCTCTCTCCCAACCCTGAAAGACTACCGGGAAGGAGGGAAATTCCAGAGGTTAAAGGGGGACCTGAAAATAAGAGAAAGGCAATGCTGACATTAAATCAGTTTAAAGCTACCCAGCAATGCAATGCGTTAACTTGAAAAGTAGGAATTCCCTTTACTGGAAATGTCCCAGAGCTGGTCTATAACCTCTCCGGAATACTCTGAGGATCTCTGCATTGAATGGGAAGTTTTTAAGACTTCTTTTCCCACTTTTGAGTCTAACTCTCCACCTCCTCCCACCTTGCCCCCATCCCCAGTTACTAAAAAAGGTAAACCTCTTTCAGAGCTAAAACTAATTTACATGGCATATAGTTTTAGATGAGCGGTACTTGTCTTGCTAAGGTGATAATACTCTGATACCTGATAAACTCTATTTGACATACAGCAGTTCTCTACAAAATGGACATCTGATTAACTCTACTTCCTATCCCCAACTGAACCGTTAATGTGGCGGTGTGCAAGTGAGCCTCAAGTGCTGCTGTGGCTCCGAATGTGGTTTTTTTCCCTCCCAAACAAACTTTCCCTGGGAGATCATCACTATTCCCAAAGCTTCATTTAAGATGTAAACATGAGGTCAGGCGCCACCGGTGGCTCACGCCTGTAATCCTAGCTCTCTGGGAGGCCGAGGCGGGCAGATTGCTTGAGCTCAGGAGTTCGAGACTAGCCTGAGCAAGAGCGAGACCCCGTCTCTACTAAAAATATAAAGAAATTAATTGGACAGCTAAAAATATATAGAAAAAATTAGCCGGGCATGGTGGCGCATGCCTGTAGTCCCAGCTACTTGGGAGGCTGAGGCAGTAGGATTGCTTGAGCCCAGGAGTCTGAGGTTGCTGTGAGCTAGGCTGA
>CAUYSK010056219.1:0-39555 GCA_963575035.1 Avahi laniger
TACAGGCATGCGCCACCATATTCGGCTAATTTTTTCTATATATTTTTAGTTGTCCAATTAATTTCTTTCTATTTTTAGTAGAGACGGGGTCTCGCTCTTGCTCAGGCTGGTCTCGAACTCCTGAGCTCAAACAATCCACCCGCCTCAGTCTCCCAGAAAGCTAGGATTACAGGCGTGAGCCACCGCGCCCGGCTGAGGAAGTATATCTTAATTAAGGTTTATAAATACATGCGACATGGTGAAATCAGTTTTTCCAGCATGAGAATGTCCTGGGAAGCACTGTTTTTACCTTTTGTCGGAATTACAAAACACTTAAATTTTGTTTTATATAGTTTATTCTCATTTTTCTTTCTAAAAGTTAGCTCTCTTTATTGAAAAGACTGCTTTTTAGCCTGTCAGACACACATGATCTAATCAAAGCCTTTCCCCCACCAATACACTGGGGTATATAATTATTTTCCATAAGCTTGGACCTTGCAACTATTTCTCCAAACTGTAACTCTGGTATTTCCAAAAGTTCTTTCCTAATAACACAGGCTGCCTAAACGAGCCACGGTAGGTTACTCCACGCTAACCTTTCTCACCCACTGTATTCTGGATCTGCCTTCTTTTCCTGCCCCCACCATTTCAAACTCTTGCCCAAATGTGGATGCAACAGTTTTCTGAGGGACCTTGTATTATGCCATTTTAATGTCTCAGATATTGTACAAAAAAAGCACATAAAGAAGACTTTCTGAATGATGACAGTGATGGTGACGGCAATGCTGACAGTAATAACCTAAATTCTACACTTGCTGTGTTTTAAGAACTGGGCTTAGCCGTTTCATGCATTATCTCATTAAATCCTTCAAACCTTAAGATACATTATTGCTACACTCACTTAACAAGTAAGATGAGTTTCAGAGAGGTCAAGCAAGTAGCAGAACCAGGATTAAAATCCAAATCCTTTTTTACTTCATAGTCCACGCTTTTTCACTCAGTTATTCATTCAATATATATAGGGCACCTACTTTGTGCCAAGCATCTAAGTAAATGATTATTCATTGCCAAAGGCAGCAGAAACTGCTGAAAACTGGAACCAGTTTACTTAGTTAACATCTTCAGAATATGTCAGCTATCTTTGCATTGCAAATGTCAATACTAGGGGCATCCCTCAGACAAGAAACAGAAAACTGGATGTCCTAAAAAGGAGAGTAAACCAGATTTAAGAATTATTATACAGATTTTGCCTGAAGCAGAGCTGAACAACTCAAGGTTAAAATGGCTTCTGCTACACACTTTCAGAAAGGAACCTGTTAATATGGCTCAATAGCCATAAAAATGTCCATTAAATTTGATAAAGTAATTTCAGTTTTAGAAATCTATTTTAAGAAAGTTAGGGAAGGCCTGTATAATCCTAGCACTCTGGGAGGTCGAGGCGGGTGGATCGCTCAAAGTCAGGAGTTCGAGACCAGCCTGAGCAAGAGCGAGACCCAGTCTCTACTAAAAATAGAAAGAAATTATCTGAACAACTAAAAATACATATAGAGAGAAAGAAAGAAAGAGAGAGAAAAAATTAGCTGGGCATGGTGGCGCATGCCTGTAGTTCCAGCTACTCAGCAGGGAGACTGAGGCAGGAGGATTGCTTGAGCCCAGGAGTCTGAGGTTGCTGTGAGCTAGGCTGACGCCACAGCACTCTAGCCAGGGCAACAGAGCCAGACTCTGTCTCGGAAAAAAAAAAAAAAAAGAAAGTTAGGGAAAATATTGAAAACTTATATACAAAAAAATGTTTATAGCAGTGCTATTTATAGTACCTTAAGGTAGAAATGACCTATAGCCCAAGAAAAAGGGAATGATAACCAAGCTTGTTAATGAAATAATTTAAAAGAAGTAAAAGCATAAGGATTATGTAGCTACCTTTAAAAATGTATACTTACAAGACATAGTGAAGAAAACAGAATTCGAAATTGTCTTCTATGATTACAAATATTTAAAAAGTGCTTTTTGAAAAAGATTATAAGTGGATACTTCGAAATTATAATATTTGCTGTTTAGGCAGAATCACAGTCAGGGTCTGTCCTTTCATTTTTGGTAACATTGTTTCTTTCAGAATTTCAAAATAATTTTCTTAATGGTTTATGTTTTCAAGATTAGAAAGATTAGAACCAAGTGTTATCTTCCAACAACTAGTGAAGACATTTACAGTTAAAACTATAAAGGGCTGAAAAGCCTTAAATCAGAGGCTAGTCAATTATTCAGAAAATTGAAATAGAAAAACGTCATTACAGAAAGAGGAAGTAGTCCCCACGTCGTGACCACACATAGTGATGGCAAAAACAGGGTTAACTTCAAACCCAAAGAAACGAACCCAGGAACGTGGACATTAAAGCAGAAGGAACTTAAAGGACAAGGTGGAGCCATCGTGTACACCGGCCTCATTCTCATCTCGGGCATAGGGAACATACAACAGGCAGTGCTGGCAAGGAGGAAGTCGCTGGCTCCAATAACTCCCACCCTGAATCAGCATGCTCACACTCACACAGAAAGCCATCTCTGCCTTCTGTGATGCTCCTGCCATTCTCTCAGTGACACAGTAAAGTGTACATGGCATTCCACCAACCAGAAAAAGTGATTTATTTTTCTACAATCTCTGAACAGAGCAAACCGACATTCATAAAGACGATCCTAGGGGCTGCAAAATCTTCTGGTGATGAGAAAAGATTAGATCAGTTAGTATAAAACCTAGCTGAACTTCAGAATCACTTGAGAAGCTTGGTAAAATAATTTTTCTTGGGGCTTTGCCCTCTGAATTTGATTTAGTAGGGATTTTTTTTTTTTTTTTTGGTACTCAAGAATCTATATTTTCAACAAGCACCCTAGGGATTACAGACATTTAAACTGGGCTAACCTACATATGATATAATTTTAGTGTTTAATGCAGCTCACAGTATTTTAATTTACCAAAATCAATGCACATTTTTATCAGAATATCTATTTAAGCAGAATATCCATTCCCCAACCATGCCATAAAACAGAATATTTACTATACCTGGTAATCCAGCATGCAGAAGCTTGGAAAAAACTGACAAATGCGGGATTCAAAAAAATAGGGGAAAATCCAGAAAATGGGTAGTTCTTTGTGACTGTCATCTAGTGGATCACAAAAAAGGGGAAAGAAAATAAGAAACTGATATTAAAGAAAACATAGAAAGCTGCCTCTGGTATTGTGAGAAATTGTATTTGTTCAACGTATTTAAATCTCACCCAAAAAGAATGTTTACCACAGTGCCATTTACAACCTGACCTTTCCCAAAGGTCAGTGGAAATATTCTTTTCTGTATAGACATAGCTACAAAAGGCATGTAAAAATAACCCTTATCTGTATATTACTATAGTTTAGGTAAAGGCAAAGATATTACCCAAAAAGCGGAAAATGAAGAAGGAGCATCACTCCGAAGCGCAAAGGTAGTCATGATATAGTGGAAGGAACCCTGGCCTGGAAGGCAGAAAGAGTTGGCTCTGCCACAACTCATTATTTTGGTTTTCAGGGATGAATCAACCTTTTCTTGATCATGGAAGAGTCTTAAAACCAATCTTATCAAAATTAGTTTTGTTTTTTTTTTTTTTAAGATGGGATCTTGCTCTGTTACCCGGGCTAGAGTGCCGTGGCGTCATCACAGCTAGCTGCAACCTCAAACTCCTGGGCTCAAGCAATTCTCCTGCCTCAGCTTCCCGAGTAGCTGGGACTACAGGTGCGTACCACAACGCCTGGCTAATTTTTTTTATTTTTGGTACAGACAGGGTCTCACTCTTGCTCAGGCTGGTCTCAAACTCCTGGCCTCTAGAAATACTTCCACCTCAGCCTCCCAAAGTGCTGGGATTATAGGCATGAGTCACCAGGCCCAGCCTCAAAATTAGTTTTTATGAGAGACAGGGAACATAGCTATTATATTATTTACAGAGTAACCAGTATAGCCTAAGCAGTATGCTAGGTACTTTCTACACATTGTCTCCTTATAGTAACCCCTAGAGTTAGATATTAAAAATCCCATTTTACAGATGCTGAAACTGAAGCCTCAAGCTATCAAGTTCATGCAGCTAATAAGTGGCAGAACAGGAACTGAAGCCCACAAAAGCTCTTTATTGCTTCCCCAATAACATTGATTTTATTCACTCTGATTAGAGGACTTAAGAACAGCAAGTAAGTGAAATATTTAACAATATTAGTCATGTTTTAGATTTCATTTGCATTCTGTCCCCAAAGCTCACTATTTATGTAGCACAATTAATGGAGAAGCTTGATGACACAATTCCTGACACTCTTACAATTTATCAACTTGCAAGCTAGAAACTGTTTCTAAAAAATGAGTGTATGGACTAATTAGATAATTACATAATATACTTTGAAGTCCTAAGCTACTTTAAACACAATAATAACCCCCAGCCAATAATCTATCTCTAGGGCTGGGAATCTGTGTCACTGATAACCACTATCAGCCTGTTGGATATCCAACCTCCACACTCAAATCTTGGCAAAGGTTAAAACTCTGGGCCCTGAGGGTGGATGCCTTCTTAGAGTTCTGGGCAAGACTTTAGGCACAGAGAATGCAAGTTCCATAGGGCAGAGATATGTGTCTGCTTTCACTAATCTATTCCTAGTATCTAAACAGTTCCTGGCACATAGTGGCCACTCAGTAAATATTTATTGATGAATGACAACAGTTTACTGTTGTTCTTCCTCATGTCTCATTACCCCACAAAAAATATTTTACCTTCAAGCCATTTTAAAGACACACGATTATAATAATACAAAGTCTATCATGATAATGAAGGTTGCCACATCATCAAATAAGACTGTTTTAAAGACGAGAGAAGAACCCAAGACATGTATTTTATATCAGTGCTCTGATTCACTGAGCTCAGCTAATATTTGACAGGAAGTAGATACATAGATACGTGTTTATTTTGAGGTAATAAATTACACACCTTGACTTTGACCTTCTTTCCACATAGCAATTAGCTTCTTGAATGTAACAGCCAGAGGTTCAACCAAGCCACCAAAAGGAGGATCTGTCACCATAATGACTCCTTCGCCTTCATCTTCCTGTAAAAATGCTCTGCATACTTCAAGGGCAGCCTGGAACAAATAAAAATTCATTTCTAAATTAGGACTAGAGAGAGGCATTTCATCCTATTTGAAGGAGAATGCGTTAGACTCAGTCTCACTCTTAGTGCTGGAAACTTTACCAAGTCATCCTGCCACTGCAGGGACCCTCAGTTAACACCACGAAGCCACTCTCTGTCAGCCCTCGTAAGATTTTATCTTTGGGTTCCTTGATAAGCAGGTTTTTAAAATTGCAAATTCAAACACCATCACTATCAAAAGGCTACACATTTCAAATGGTTAAATTAAAAAACGAAATTTAGTAACCTCAAAGAAGAAACTCATTATCCACAAAAACCACCTAAAATGTTAAATTCAATTCAACAAACAGAAGCAGGGATGGTGCTGAACACAGGGGACACAGAGAGGAATTAGACATATTTTTTGCTTATCTGGTTTGTCCATTGCCATTCAGTCTAATAACAGTTACAAATTACCAGTTAAACATGCACATGTTGGCCAGGTTGCGGTGGCTCACGCCTGTAATCCTAGCACTCAGGGAGGCCAAGGCAGGTGCATCGTCTGAGCTCAGGAGTTCGAGATCAGCCTGAGCAAGAGCGAGACCCCTGTCTCTACTAAAGAAATAGAAAGAAATTAGCTGGACAACTAAAAATATAGAGAAAAAATTAGCCGGGCATGGTGGCACATGCCTATAGTTCCACCTACTCAGGAGGCTGAGGCAGTAGGATCGCTTGAGCCCAGGAGTTTGAGGTTGCTATGAGCTAGGCTGATGCCACGGCACTCTAGCCCGGGCAACACAGCGAGACTCTGTCTCAAAAAAAAAAACCATACACGTTTTTGAATATCAGGTAAATGATAGGCATATCTGAACATGCAGAGTAAAGTCAATAAATGAAAGTTCACGAATGACAAAGCTTATCTAGTCCGTGAAACCATGCTATTAACATGTTTTCCCAACAGGTTAACTTGAGTGTTTCTAGTAATTGTAAAGTCAACATTAACAAAAATATTTAACACTTTTTGCTTCGGGTGACGTTATTAAGAGATACACCTACAACAGTTCCTCCAGTCTACTGACTTGGAAGTAGTTTCCAAGTCCAGTCCTCTCTCGGTATCCATGGGGGATGGTTCTAGGACCTCCCACACCAAAATGCTCAAGTCCCTGACATAAAGGGTCATAATATTTGCATATAACCTACACAAATCCTCCTGTATACTTTAAATTGTCTCTAGATGACTTATAATACCTAAAGCAATGTAAGTGCTATTTAAATAGACTATATTGTTTAGAGAATGACAAGAAAAAAGTCTGTACATGTTCAGTACAGATGCCACCGTACATTTTTTTCTTTAAATATTTTTGATCCACAGCTGAGTCCACAGATGTGGAACCCACAGATGCAGAAGGCTGACTGTACTCATCTATAAAAGTAAATCAGCACTTACAATATACAAAATGGCACAAGATTTTAAAGTTTCAGGGCATTTTAAACTTTAATAAGCCTATATGTACTTTATAATCAAATATATTTTGTTATACTACTAACTCAGTTTAGAAGACCCAAGTGATGAGAGGAAAAACACCATAATTCTTTTTCCCTAGGAGAGTCTTTATTAACTTCCTACTGAAACTCCTACAGCAGACGATGGTATGTCAAGAAGGTTAATCATTTTTCAAGTGCTACCTGGCACTTCCTTAACCTGCTTACATGAACAAGGACTTAAAGCACAGACGATGATATTGAAAATCTTCAAATTTCTTAGAGGTAAAAAAGTATAAAAAGAAAATATACAAGTAAATGATGCCTAAATTCCTAATTTAAAAAAAAATTAAAGAATTTTTTTTCCAGGTAAGAATCAGTGGCATCATGGCTCACCCCAAGTTGCTGAGGGTCCTGATGTTGACCACCCATGGGACACGGATGCTTGTTATGCCACCAGTGTGGACAGTAACTTAACTCTTTCTATCATCTCAGTTATCACAAAAATAATATGTGGCATTTTAATTAGCTATCCTCTATACATACTTTAACCCTTTTTACCATTAAGGCATATGACATTTTTTTAATACCTTCAAGACTGTGTGATTTGCAATGAGAAAATCCTGTGTGGGGAACTCTTGCTTCTTTAATGTAGTGGACTGCCAGGTGCTTAGGCGCAGCAGCGGAGTCTTCTATCGTCCTAGGTACCCTGTACAGCCTCACAGGCATCGAGCAGACACTTAAATACTTAGTGATTGATTAGTGGCTGGTAAATCTCTACTGAGAAACTTGACTCCAGGAGTAGGTAGAAAAACGGCAGATAATAAAATCATTAAAACAATGGGTTTCTACAGATCAATCTCTACAGCTGCAGTGCTATTTAGAGGCTGCTGCTAAAATATAGAGTAAGGAAAGCCTTAGCTGGACGGCTGTTTTCTTCAGGGAAAGATAAAGTAGTGCTCAAGCTTGGCAGCTTATTCCAACCATTATTTTAGAAACTTGTAAGGTAATTCCCTACAAATTTTCAATAGTAAGTTACACAGAATGTCCTAGAAAAAGCTTAATTATGTGTTACTTTAAAAAAAATAAATGAAATTGCTAGCCAACCGTTATGTATTTAAATGTAATTTAACCCTTATGTTGTCTTTATTATTCAAAATTAAAAGCAAAATCATGGTATGGTATTAAATACAAATAAACAATAACAACAAAAAACCCTAACCCACTATTCGTCATCTACTCTGAGGCCAAGGTCCCACAGTTTCTTTTTCCTTTTCTTTTTTTTTTTTTTCCTATTTTTTTCTCTTCCCTGACTTGGGAAGGGCCCCACAGTTTCAAGAGCCATACTGGACACCCCGACGTCAGTATCCTGCCAGCTCCACAAACTCATCACTTCCAAACTTCACTACCCTGTTTTGAAGAATAAAATACAAACTCAGGCCAGACCAGCAAGTCAGCTTTGACTTCTCCCCAGTACACTCCTCACAGTCTGTGAATTGCCTACAGAACCCAGTTCTTTTCTGTTTCCCCCACTGCCACCTTCCTGCCTGGGAAGCCCCTCGTCACTCACCGGCAAGGCAAGTCCCTGCTCTCCTTCAAGCTCATCTACTCGGTTCTCAAATCCTAGTGATTACCAACCACACAAACCTTTTGGGAAACAGCGAAATACGTCTAATTCTAAGTATCTATTTCAGTACTTGGTTTTAATGGCTATCGTGGCTGAAAAATATATATCCCAATGCTAAATTAATTCAAACAGAAGAAGTGCAATACTTATTAAATCAGGGAACTCATTTTTCAACCCCAACCAACAATTTAGTATTTGTTTTCATTTCCTCAATGCTGACATTTCTAGTCTTGCTTGGTTTTTATTCTATCATTAACTAATATCTCAAAACACAATATATAGTTAGGGTGGGTTCATAATTTTAAAAAAATTTATATATATGCATATATCTATGGGTTGTCTTCTCAATAACTTCAAAACATTTTTGGTCAACCTCCTGTCAGGTATCATTACTTGGCTGGTTATGGATTTTATTTTATAACAGGAATGACAAAGAGCTCATACTGGGAGAAGTATCAGCTCTGCTATATTGTTTATTCTCAGTGACATTATTAACATCATATTGAAAGAAGCTTTCTTATAAGCCACTGCCCCTTTGTTTTAAAGAGTTTTTTTTTTAGATCAGTGTTAGGTTCACAGTAAAAGTGAGAGGAAAGTATAGAGATTTTCCATACACCCCCTGCCCTGACATATGCATTTAATTATGTGTGGTAAATCTACAAAGGAGAACTTGACCTTGTTGGGGATGGGGGGATCAGGAGAGGCTGGCAGAAGTGATTCGGAACAAAGTTCTGAAAGATGAATAGAAATTATCAAGGCAAAGAGAGAACAGAGGCCAGCGGGAAAAGCCTGGGCCTTCCCTGTGGTGGAAAGAAACTGACTAGTTCAAGATGAAAGCCCTGTGCCCAACAACACAAATACCAAAGCGGGGGACAAGCCCCTGGGCCTTGATAAGGATGTGGGTCTTCATCCAAAAGCAGTGAAAAGTCATAAAAAGGGAATAACAAAATCACTTCTAGATGCTCAATAAACAGTGAATGAACAAAAATAAATACCAACAAATGGCAGAAGAGCCACAATTTGATTTTGAAGGAATTTAGAAAAATAACAAAGAAGGTATTCTGGAATTTGTTATTCCACAATAAGAGAAGAAAGAGATAACGGTCATAATTCTTACCTTTCCATCAAAGAAATGATGGTTAAACATGTTATAATGGCAAAAACTATCCTCCATATAAAACTGTGAATACCTGCAAAATAATATATTATGGGAATTACTTGCTCAGTCATAGCTATAAAGTAAATAAAAAATAACAAATTATTTTTCCAAGTTTAATAAACCAGTAGCAAAATTATAGAATACTCATATATAAAACACGCATGTTCCTATGGACCAGAATATTACACATAAACAATTAGGTTACTGACAGATTATTATGTGATTTAAGTTTGGGATGGGTTAGCCATTAAAATATATCTCTCATGGTTAATAATTTTAAGAAAAATACTAAATCAACATTTCTGCTCAACAGCTGTTAATTATTTTCATCTGTAGTTAACAAAAAGAGTATTTAATCAAAGTTTTTCTTGCCTAATGCAGATAAGTTTAGTAAAACATGCTTCTCAATATAAAAGAAAAAGAAGTATGTGCATTTCACATACTGAATTAGTGCCAGGAAAGAGGGATATATATTTACTGATTGAATTATTTTATTCTTCTAACATACTACTTTAAAATGCCATCAGCAATGAATGAGAGTACCAGCTCTGAGTTTTAATATTTTAGAAGTTTTTCCTAATTTACCAGGCAAAACTCACACCATATTATGTTTTAAATTTGCATTTGATTACTTACAAGACTTGGTTTTCTATATCCCTTAATTGTATTTATACTATCTGTTTGTTCTTCCCACTTATGGAAAGGGTTTTAATGTATTTCTTGCTGATTTCTGAGTTTTCCATATATCATATTACATCTTTGTTATCTTAATAGGATTTTGTATCTTGACTATTTTATCATAAATAATTCACATATGAACCACATCATCCTTCTTAGAAATTCAAAACCTAGCAGGAAGACTGAAAAAAAATCAGAGACACATCCTTACTTTTATGACTTCCTGAACCAAATCATGACAGTGGCACTTCTTTGCTTGTACTTCTACTCTCAGTTGTCTGTTACTATCTATAACTGATTGATCAACCATGGTGAATATTTAATACAATAGACAGCCAGGCACGGTGGCACACTCCTGTGGTCCCAGATACTCAGGAGGCTGAAGCAGGAGGATCATTTAAGCCAGGGAGTTTGAGATCAACCTAGGCAACATAGTGAAACACTGTATTGTCTTTTTTAATTTAAAAAAAAAATGTAATGGGCAGCATTTCTATTACACTGTGGTTAAGTGCATAGGCTCTATAGTCAGATGGTCTGGTTTCAACAACGAATCTCTTATTAGCTGTACAACCTTAGTAAGTTATTTAACCTTTCAAACCTCAGTTTCTATATCTAGAAAATGATAAAAATAATAGTTTCTACCTCATAGGACCTGTTAAGAGTGAGATAATGTATATAAAGTGCTTAATACAATACCACCTATATAGCGTATACTAAAATGTTAAGTATTGTTATTTTAATAAATAAAGCTACAAAGATTTATGTCTTAATGCCCCTACTATTAATGTTCACTGAAATATAATCTAAACCTATTTCTTCTTGTTCTGAAGAGATGGAGGAACAAATCGCTGCTCACCATTCTCAGTACAACATCCCTTAATATCATTTAAGACACTATTGGCACATCTGATTTCATAAAACATAAATTTATACTGAAGAAATAAGCAAAAGGTTTAGATAACTGAAAAATATTAAAACATTCCAAAAACTGTGAGGCAATGTCAACTACCATTAAGCAAATATCCTACTATTTAACTGAATTTCAAATAACTGATTTAAAAAAAAGTATATCAATACTACTACAGCCATGGGTCAACTATCACTTGAGAGTTTTCTTCTGTCTTGCACTGCTTTATGAGTATGAGCAAAGGAAAATATAATTCCCTTTAAATTTAATCCTCATTTTTTTCATTGCTTCACAAAGACACAATAGTCATTTTTAAAACTTAAAAAAGAAAATCTGATTTACATGAAGTTCAGCACAGCATACCTGTCCAACACATTCTGGGCAGCAGTGTGCAGAGCCAGAGAGTGAAAAAAGCCAAGATTTCAATTCTAAGTTTCCATCAAACATAAACAAGGGAGCATAATTATTCATATTTTAAATTATGAGAAGCCACTCAACATTGCCCTCTTAAAATGAAATAGCCACAAAGAATTACTCTCTCCATTGAATAAGGCAAACAAAACCAATCAGAAATGCATGCACTTGAAAACTGCTCAAAAGGACATTGATTTAATTTGGCCATTCATTCTCTTTAAATGAGAGTCAGTTACCAAGTGTGAAACATGCTCTACACACAGGAAATGTAATCAAGAGCTGAATAAAATTAGTTCATGAAATGAACCTAAGAAATTCATTTTTTTGACATAACTTTATTTGGATAATAGTTTGCCAAATAGAGTTTCACATCTTTCCTGCTAAAATTAGAGTATATAGAAATCCATCTTAGCAAATGTTAACTTCATCTTATGCCCCCTGAAAAGGATATTTACAGCACATCTACATAGAACACTGGAGTCTGAGGCAGTTCTGCAGCCTTGGATAGACCTTTTGGAAGGCAACATGAAACCAAAGTCGAAGTGCCAAAAGTAACTATTCACAGCAACTCTACACCACAGAGGAATTTTTTTCCTGATGTAATTGTGGTCTTTGAGAAAAATCTGAACCAACCACTCCTTCCATCATACTGTAAATACAGGCAACAGTCTGAGCTCATTCTGGCTACTAATGTGTTTCAATAAACCAGTTCTCTCTTAACATCTAACATTAACCTTAGACAACTGACTCAGTAACAGATTACATTATCAAAGAAACTAAGCTAGGACATCTCCAATAGAACACCATCAGTTTTTGTTTGCAATGCACACACAGAAGTTTACAGACATGAAAAGAAAATAAGTATCAATATATTCTGTAAGTCATAAAATATCCACATCCCCTACCCCCTACTCTGACCAGGAGATTTCAATTACAGGTGCAAGAAAGGAAAAACCAGAAGGCATGGCATTATAGACAAAACAGCTAAACGGTCATATAAATCTTTCAAATTAAAAGTAAATCCAGCAAGATGAACAGTTCTGGAGATTAGTTACAAACAATGTGAATGTACTTAACATCTCTGAACTGTATACTTAAAAATGGCTAGGATAGTATATGTTATATGTACAGCGGACCCTTGAACAACACAGGAGTTAGGGGCACTGACATCGCACACACACAGTAAAAAATCCAAGCATAACTTTTGACTTTCTAAAAGCTTAACTACTAATAACCTACTGATGACTGGAAGCCTTAGAGATAACATAAACAGTCGATTAACACATATTTTGTATGTTATATGTATTACATACTGTTTTCTTACAATAAAGTTAGCTAGAGAAAAGAATATGTTAAGAAAATCACACAGAAGAGACAATGAAGACCATAAAGGTCTTCATATTCATTGTCTTCACATTGAGTAGGAAGAGGAAGATGAGGAAGAGGAGGAGTTGGTCTTGCTGTCTCAGGGGCAGCAGAGATGGAAGAAAATCCACTTATAAGTGGACCTTCACAGTCCAAACCCATGTTGTTCAAGGGTCAACTGTAGTTTTGCACAATATTTTAAAAAAGTAAATCAGGGCACTAGCAATAAACACTACAAGATGAAATTAAGGAAACAATTTCATTTGTAATAGCACCAAAATGAATACAACATTTAGAAATAAATTTAACAAAGTAGTACAAGATTCGTATACCGGAAACTACAAGATTATTGTTTAAAGAAATTAAAGAAATCCTAAATAAATGAAAAGACGTTTCATGTTCATGGCCTGGAAAACTCAAGATGGTAATACTCCTCAAATTGATCTACAAATTCAGTTGAATCCCTATAAAAATCCCAGCTGGTTTTTTTTATAGAAATTGACAAGCTAATCCTAACATTCACATGGAAATGCAAGACACCAGGAATAGCCAAAACAATCTTGAAAAAGAAGAACAAAATAGGAAGACTCTCACTTCCTGATTTCAAAATTTACTATAAAGCAACAGTAAGCAAGATTGTTTGAAACTTGCATAAGGACAAAGATCAGTGCAATAGAATTGAGAGTCCAGAAATAAATCCATACATTTATGATTTGGTTTTCAATAGGGTACAAAGACAATTCAATGGGAAGGAATAGTCTTTTCAATAAATGGTGCTGGGGCAACTGGTCATCCATATGTAAATGAAATGGGAACCCTACCTCATAAAACATAAAAAAATTAGCTCAAAATAGATCAAAGACCTAAATGTAAGAGCAAAAATTATAAAACTCTTAGAAGAAAACAGGTACTCATGACCTTGGATTAAGCAAGAGTTTTTTTAGATATGATACCTAAAACACAAGCAACTAAGGAAAAAAGAGAAAAATAGCATTTCATCAAAAGTGAAAAGACAACCCATAGAATGGGAGAAAATATTTATAAATCATATATCTAATAAGAGTTTAGTATTCAGAATATATTAAGAACTCTCTCAATTCAACAATAAAAATACAAATAACCAATTAAAAAATGGGCAAAGGTTTGAATAGACATTTTTCCAAATGTGGTATTTTATTATGGCAGCCCGAGCAAACTAATATTACACCCAAGAGAGCTGAAAACCTATGTTCACATGAAACTTATACACAACTGTTCATAGCAGCATTATTCATCATAGCCAAAAAGCAGAATTAATGAATGAATGAGGGAGAACCAAAATTATTCAGCCATAAAATGGAATGAAGGACTGACATATACTAAAACATGGACGAATCTCCAAAACATTAGGCTAAAAGATAAACAAATGGCCCATAAACACATAAAAAGATGCTCAACATCATTAGCCATCAGTGGAATGCAAAGCAAAACCACAATAAAACATCACTTCAAAAAGACAGACAATAATAAATATTGGAAAGGATGTGGAGAAATTAGGACCCTCATATATTCCTGGTGGGAATGTAATATGGTATGGCCACCTTGGAAAACAGTCTGGCAGTTCCTCAAGAAGTTAAACATAGGGAAACCATATAACCCAGCAATTCTACTTCTAAGAATTCCTGTTATGGGCTGAATTGTGTCCTCCAAAAATCCTTATGTTGAAGCCCTAACCATTAGTACCTCAGAATGTGACTATTTGAAACACCTGCAAAGTGGTGATTAAGTTAAAGTGAGTCCATTAGTGTGGGCCTTAATCCAATCTAATTGGTGTTCTTACAAAAAGGAAATTTAGACATAGAAGGAGGCACCAGGGAGGTACATACACATAGAGAAAACCACGTGAGCAGATAGAGAGAAGGGGCCCATCTGAAAGCCAAGGAAAAAGGCCTCAGGACAAACTAAACCTGTTGAAACCTTGATCTTGGACTTCCAGCCTCCGAAACTGTGAGAGAATAAATTTCTGTTGTTTAAGCCACCCAGTCTGTGGTATTTTGTTATGGGAGCCCTAGCAAACTAATGTAATATCCAAGAAAGCTGAAAACCTATGTTCACATGAAATTTATACACAAATGGTCATAGCAGCATTATTCATAATAGCCAAAAAGTAGAAGCAATAAATTAATGAGGAACAGAGAAACAGTATTCAGCTATAAAACAGGACTGATACATGCTAAAGCATGGATGAACCCTGAAAACGTTATGCTAAGTGAAAGAAGTCAGACACAAAAAGCCACATATGATTTCGCTTATATAAAATATCCAGAATAGGTATCTCCATAAAGACAGAAAGTAGATTTGTGGTTGCCAAAGGCTAGAGGTAAAGAAAATGGGGAGCAACTGCTTATTGAGAGAGTGTTTCTTTCAAAGGTGATGAAAATATTCTGGAGTTAGATAGTGACTATGGTTGTACAACCTTGTGAATATATTAAAAATTGCTGTTTTATGTATGTATATCTCAGCTTTAAAAAAATGCCTGAAATATAGCAAGTGGGAAAAAAAGACTACATATTATGTCTATTTTTGATAATGTTTATATCATAAAAAGGTTTTAAAAAGTCAAATCCATGTTTTGGATAGCAAAATTAAAGATCACTTTTCCTTTAAAAAAAAAAAAAGTAAACCAGGGATCCTTGCAATTTGAACAAGTTCTTTGAGATAACACACTATGATTTTTTGCCTAGTTTCCTTCTGTATAAATCAGTCCACCACAATTAGCTTGAAAAAAAGCTTATCTTCAATGAAATCAAAATCTTTATATAACTTTAACATAAATTCAAAGTACTATTGGAAAGATAACACTGTACAGTTTTCACTGAAGTAAAAGTGCCAAAGTTAGGAATTTGAGTGCTTTTGACAACGGTATATTTTGTCTTGAATAATTCAGTTACAGACATCTAATTTTTTGTCTCTCCACCACTTATATCCCCATTCTTTAAGTCAAGTACCTATTTCCTGGGGAGAACCCACTCTGTGTGGTTGGGCAGAGGCTGGCCAGAGCACGCTATGTGTCAGGCCACAGTGATGGTTCTGTAATAAGCGTGTGACCCCAGCTAAGCTAATCAGCACTCTCTGGAGTTTTGCTGTTGGAGCTCTCAGGAAAGACTACCGCTTTCCACCTGGCAGTTAAGCTGAGACTATATGTAAGTTTAAATCTGCTGCCACCAAAGTCCCTGGCAATATGAAGGAAACTGTCCATAGAACAAAGCCAATATACAAAGAAAGACAGAATGAGAGATAAAGATGGAGCCCAAACAACATTGTGTGAGCCCTTTGACCTCAATTGGACTAAAGCCTACCATATCCTAGACTCCAGTAATGTGAACCAATAAATTCTTTTACATGAACAGATTTCTGAGACTCCAGTGAAAAAGTCCTAATTTGAGTGCTTTATTCTAAACATACCAATAACCTAGAAACCAGTTATTGATTGATTTGAAATGAGGGGGATAGAGGAAGAAATGGAGAGATAGAAGGATGACAAGAGAGAAACAGACTATATAAGAAAGGCTTATACGCAAGTTCAAAAGCAAAGTTCTTTCCAAAGGATAATTTAATTTTTGGAGCCTGCATGCCTGGGTTTGAATTCTGGCTTGGCCACTTATAAACTGTAACTTTGGTCCAGTAATTTAAGCTCTTTGCACCTCAGTTTTCTCATCTGGAAAATGAGGATGATAATAGCACCTATCTTAGAGGGCAACTAGGGCAATTATGAAGAATGATTCAGAATAGGGCCTGACATGTGACAGGCACTCAACGAATACCAGCTATTATCAATATTGACATTGTAAGAACCCAAAAGTTAAACATCTACTTTTAAAATAATGCACTCATAATAATTTAACAATAATACTTCAGGAAAGGAACACAGAATTTAAGAAAAGAACTTGATATATCTATGCATATCCATATAATGGAATATTATACAGCCATAGAGGAATGAAGTACTGTTACATGCGACAACATGGATGGAAAACATGATGCTGAAAGAAGCCAGACACAAAGGTCACATATTGCATGATTCCATTTATATGGAATGTCTAGAATAGGCAAATCCATGGAGACAAAAGTGTTCATCAGGGGAAATGAATGTGGAGTTTCTTTTCAGAGTGATGGAAATGTTCTAGAAGTACATAGTGGTGATGGTTGCACAATATAATGAATATACACCCAAAAACATGGAAATATACACTTTAATATTATGTGAATTATGTCTCAATTACAAAAATAAACTCAGTTTATCTTTGAAAAGTTTGTATGATCATTTTGGCAAGGATCACTTATGTCAAGCAAATGTTAGTAAACTGTGCTAGTTCTGTTAATAAGGGTTGAGTGATTAATAGGCTAGTCCTGTTAATAAGGAATGAGAAAGTGTAGGTCATTTCTGACTAATGCAGTTGCTTATGTCAGACAACTTAAAGTAGTTGACTTGGAAATCTAAAGAAAAATAAATCGTATAAAAGCTATACTTTTTAATGTGACATTTTACACTTTAAAAATCTGTCTGGCTTGTTTTTAGGAAGAGAAAGCATATTTAATTCCATAGTCTGTCTCCCAGAAATACTGGAATATTGGCCAAATAGACTCTGTCAGATCCAAATAAAAAGAAACACAAAACTTGACTCCTTTAATACAGTCAAGAACATGGAAAAGATACTAACAATAGAGACAGTGTCTTAAAAATTCAACATGAACACCTGGAATTCAAACAGTCATAGAAACTGGAAAGAACACTTCAAATCTACAGAATTATAGGGACAGTGAATGGACATATTTGTCATCCCTATTATAAATCCTAAACTACCACCGGAGGGGAGATTCAAGGTATGTTCCTCACTGTGTCTCATCCTGTTTGTCCCAACACATCAGATGCTATTTAATTCTGGCCCTCTCCCACATAGCCTATCTGTTGGTTAATGCTCTGCCTTGGGACCTGTCTCTACCCTAGTTAATAATCCCTTCACTTTGGGCTATGTGCAGTGAAAGACAATATGCACATCATCTGGTAAAATATATTAAAAGAAATGTCTTATCACACTTCAAAGATCTGATGAAGAAACAAAATCCTGGAAATCTGATTAAGTATGAGGCAGTTCAGAATCATCTTTGAACATAATAAATGTGAAGAAACTTCACTCAATAAGAATTCATCTCTAAGTTTTAGCCAAAGACAATGAGACACATTCACGGAGAAAATTCAGGAAGCACACTAGCAAAAGGAGAAATCAACTGTCTCCCTGTTTGAAATACACAAGATTACATGCTGACCTTATAGGACTAAATAGGTGCCTCATAACCAATTACTACTTCTAAATGTTAAAGAGTTGTAACAGATTACAATTAAAAAGAGAAAAACATTAAAAAGAAAAAGGAGACAATAAATATTAATAAATATTATATTTAAATAATATTAATTAAATAATAAATATTATATTTTGTAAACCTACCGAAAATCAATATCCAGTAAAAGGCTTTTAATGTTAGACTTCTTGTCACCTGATGCTGCCAACATGATCAGCTCATGCAACCTAAAGCAATTAGTGAAAGCAAATTTAGTAAGAAATTACAAATGTCATAGACAATAAGCAAAACACACAACAAAACCCATCAATGTTCTTCTGATATTTCTGATTATGTCAAGGAAACACTGAGGAAAATTTGGCAGGTATAACTGAATTTTCATTTTTGCAAATATTTGTTAAAGAGCAGAATTATCTGAAACAGAGAAGTCTAAAATTATAAACAATTTAGGAGTCAAATCAGAAAGACTCTCCCGTCACATATCAGAAAGAAATCTACAAAGGTTTCTCTCAACCAGAATACAGGTTATAAACTCATTAAAAAAGGGACCATGTTTTACACTTTCTTTGAATACTCAAAAGCTCCACACTGTACTCTGTACACAGTAAATAACTACTTGATAAAAATCTTACATTTTCTAAAAAAAAAAAAAAAAATCTTACATTTTCTAAAGTGGTGATAAGTGTATTTTTTAAAAAAATCATACATATAACATACCTTGGTGTTCCAACACACAGTACTCTTCTGAATCCAAGGGTAGAAAGTAAGTCTATCAAGAACTGACAGCTCCTATCAGCAAACAGATACTGGGCATTTGCCTTCTTGTTTTCCACTGGATAGAGGAGTTGACTGGGCCTTCGTAACTGGGTGATAGAAACATCACCAATGACCTGATGCTCACGATGTCTCCCCCATTCATCTGGTAACAGCAACTGCTGACACCTTTGACAAAACTTCCTCTGAGTCAAGGGCAACTCTATAAACTTCAAGTACCTTCAAGACACAATAAAACACAAAGTAATATATTTTAAATTTATTGTTTTGAAGAAAATGTATTTTTGCTATTTTCAGTATCCAAAAAGTGTTACTTCCTAAAGAGTATTGCAAAAAAAGGAAGGTAAGAAAAATCTGTGGCATGTCGGCTAGAATTTATGTCTGGCTGCATATCTACAAAGTTGAAAAGAATCAGCAATTTAATAAGAATTGAGACACTCCAATTTAGTCACTGAATGAAGATCAATATCCATTTAAAATGTGAATATAATATATTTCTCAAACAACTTAGTAGTAATGACAACTACTATCAAGTTAAAATTTATTGACAAATCCATGTGTTCTAACTTTGAAATGTTAAACAGTCTGGCTCAGTTGACAGTCATTTTAAAATGAGAAATTAAGATCATTCTTCAAGTTCTTATGGCATACTTAACAAGAAAAATTACCTCCTAAAAGAAAAGATGTTCCTACAAAGCTCCTCTGTTCTTAGCATTACTGACAGAGGCAGTTATAAGTTTACCCCCCAAACAGCAAGACAATAATCAAAGACTTAAAAAAAGACTATACTGGACCTCTCATTTGATCTCTTTCAGGTCACCCTTATATCTGATTTAAAGCCACCATTTCTTTTTTTTTTTCTTTTTAATTTTTATTAGAGATTACTGAAGAAGGAAAATAATCACTGTCAGTATGTCTTAAAAACTGCTGATTTTGTATATGTGATACCAGCTATGAAATCAGAGTGAGAAAACAAGAGAAAAATAAATAAGATTATTACGGACCATATAGAGTCAGAAATGTCTAAAACTAAGCATGTTAAATACAACACTAAAGGATTCTTACAGTTTGAGAAGAGTCATACAGTTTCCATGGAACTAAATTTGGGAACTGTAGTGTAAAAACTGTGAACTTAACATGTAATCATAGTCAGTATTAAAACTTTTTATATCTAAGCACAGTTTTACTTCAAAGCACCCAAGGCAGTGACAAATAGATATTCTGAATGGCTACAGCAAGAAATAAGCTATAGTGCCAGTAATTTAAATGTTTCTATTTCTATGATAACTGTTCTTTTGACAGCTTTATCTGTAACTAAAAGGAAAAAGACAGAGGGATGCCAGAAGAAACTTTTTA
Organism: Avahi laniger; assembly: GCA_963575035.1. Taxonomy (NCBI): domain Eukaryota; kingdom Metazoa; phylum Chordata; class Mammalia; order Primates; family Indriidae; genus Avahi; species Avahi laniger. The sequence continues at coordinate 20,206 of CAUYSK010056219.1, forward strand.
GTAATTTAAAGTAGAAATGTCAGTACCGGAAAGGGCCCCTATGTAATGAAAGGCAAATGAAAAGAACCAACAGATACTCTTCAGCAGCAAACACTGGATTTACTACTATTACACCTTCATCGCGAAACGTCAAGTGTCAACCACTTCCACGTCCAACCATGGTAGGGTAACAGGTAACCAGATTTACCACTCTGGCCCTCAAAACAATTTTTAAACAGACAAAATATATGAAACAACAGTTTTCAGATATTAGACAACTGGCAGCCCAAACAGTGAATCCCGAGGGAAGGGAACAGATGAAGTGAGTCGTGCAACTAGCCAGCTTACTGCCTATGGAGAGCTGGCAGCTTGGGGGTGGAGAATCTAACAGAGCTCAAGGAGCTAATGAGACAGAGTAGAGAATTTGGGGAGGTAAAGGCAGCTCGAATTAACAGGAAGAGTACTAGAGAATATCCGTGGAATACAGGGAAAGCAGAAAGCTGTACGCTGAGAGAAAGAGAGAGAAAGAGAGATCTCCAAAATCTGCTGGTGACTCTCCTCAAACCTTTAGCTGAGTACCGATCAGTACACACATGAAGAAACCACCAAGGTGAGGGAAAGAACCACTGGAAAGCAGCAGGTGGAATCACCGCTGGAATACACACCCAGGACCTAGGATGGTTTGTCCACCGACAAGCCAGAGTGGAAAAGCCTCTCTATACATGAGCATCAAGAACAGCACTCAGAAGAGCACTGCCTCAGCAGTGAAGAGAAACACAAAGGGTGGAACAAAGGGTGCTCTTTCCTGCCTAAAAAGCTTAAAGACAAGCCTCCAAAAGCAGGGTCGGTACACTGCTTCTGTAAAGATCAGATAAATATTTTGAGCTTGGCAGGCCATAAAGTCTCTCTGTCACAATTATTCTGTTGTTATAGCACAAAAGCAACCACAAACCAAAGGTAAATAAATAGGATGGTCAAAGTTGGGCTACAGGCAGCATGCAGTTTGCCAAATCCCACTCAGGAATATCAAACTATAGCAAGTAACTTAGCTGTGTCCCAGAGCAAAGCTCAAAAAATGTGTAAAGGAATTAAAAATACCAGTATACAACGAGGCAGAATTCACACTGCCAGCATCTAATCAAATATTACCAGGTATGAAAAGAAACAGGAAAACATGAACCCATGATTAGGAAACAATAAATCAATCCAAACTAACCAAGAAATGAAAGATGGTACAATTAATACACAGAGACATTAAAGTCACTTACTATATATTCCACGTGTTCAAAAAGGTAGAGAAAAACATAAGCATGTTAAACAAAGACACAGAAAATATAAAAAGATGCAAATCTAACCTATAAAGATTTTTTAAAATTGTATAATATACAAAACATCCTAGATGGGATTAATAGCAGTTCAGGAACTACAGAGAAAAGATTTGTAAACTTGAAGGCACAGTCTTAGAAACTACCCAAAATGAAACTCTAAAGATGTGTAAAGGAAGCCCCCAAAATGGGGTTGGAGGGGGAGAAAAAAATTTCAAAATATAATGAATGAAGATTTTCAAAATTACATAAAAGATCCAAGAAGCTCAGAGAACCACAAGCACAAGAAACATGAAGGAAAACTATAAAACACATCATAATTATTCAAGATCAATGATAAAGAGAAAATCTTAAAAGAAAATGGGGAAAAAGACACATGTACAGAGGAATAAAGATAAGACTGACATCAGGCTTCCCACTGAAAACAAAGTAAGCAAGAAGACAATGGAGCAATAGCAATTCTATACAAATTCTTCCAAAAAACTGAAGAGATGGGAACATTTCCTGGTTCATTTCATGAGGCCAGCATTAACCCAATACCAAAACCAGGAAAAAAAAATTCCAAGAAAACTACAGACCAATATACTCATGAACACAAACTCAAATATTATTAACAAAATTTTTAGCAAATGAAATCCAGTAATACATAAAAAAGGTAATACATCATGACCAAGTATAATTTATCCCAGGAATGTAAGACTGTTTTAACATTTGAATTCAATCAATGCAATTTACCATATTAACAGTCTAAAAAAAAGATCTCATTAGATGCAGAAAAAAGCACTTGACAAAACAAACATCCATTGATGAGAAAGATTCTCAGAAAACTAGGAATAGAAGGGAACTTCTACAACCTGTTAATGGGCATCTAAGAAAAACCTACAGCCAACAGATACTGATGAAAGACTGAATGTATTCCCCCTAAAATTGGGACAAAGCAAGGATGTCTACACTTACCCCTTTCTACTCAGCGTTGACCAGAGTTTCTAGCCAGTTTAATAAGACAAGATAAAGAAATAAAAGGCAGCGATTGAAACGGAAACATTAAAATTTCTTTATTCACATGATCGGTACATACAAAGTCCTAAGAAAATCTTCAAAAAAAACTGTTAGAACTAATAAGTAAGCTTATCAAGGTTGCAAAGTAAAAGATCAATATACAAAATCAACTCTGTTGTTATAGACTAGCAACAGATAACCCAAAATTCAAAAACACAACTATTTAAAATATGTGAAATATTTAGGGATAAATCTGACAAAAGATGTGCAACCCCAGAACACTGAAAATTACAAAACATCATAGAGAAAAACTAAAGAATATTTAGTAACTGAAGAGATAATCCACGGTCATGGATTAGAAAACTCAATATTACTAAGATGGCCACTCTCCTCAAATTTATCTATAAAATCAATACAATTTCAATAAAAATCCTAGCCGTTTGGTAGAAACTGAAAAACTCATTCTAAAATTCATATGAAAATGAAAAGAACCTAGAATAGCCAAAACAACTATTGCAGGCTGAGTAATGCTCTCTCCCTCCCCACCTCCCACCAAATATGTCTACATTCTAATGTGGAACCTGTGAATATGTTGTTATCTTATATGACCAAAGAGACTTGGAAGCTGTGATTAAGTCAAGGCTCTTGAGATGTGGAGACAAGAAATGTAGGCAGCCTCTAGACACCAGAAAAGGCAAGGAAAATTCTCCTCTCAGAATCTTCAGCAAGAACCAGCTCTGCCAACAGCCTGACTTTAACCTAGTGAAACTGATTTTGAACTTTGGACCTCCAGAACTAGAACAGAATAAATCTGTGTTGTTTTAAACCACTAAGTTTGTGGCAATTTGTTATAGCACCAACAGGAAACTAATGTAGGTGCCAAATCAGTTCAATGGGGAAAGGACAGTATTTTCAACCAATGGTGCTGGAAAAGTTCAAAAGCCATATGCAAAGCAATGAATCTTGACCCTTATCTCACTTTGCATTAAAAAACTAACCCCAAATGGATCATAGACCTAAGTTCAAGAACTAAAACTTTAAAACTTCTAGAAGAAAATATAGCAGAAAATAATGATGACTGGATTTGGCAAAAATTTCTTAAACAGGACTCAAGCACAAAATATAAAAAAAAGAATCAAGAAATTGGACTTCAAGACCTAAACTTTTTTCTTCAAAAGATACTCTTTTCATAAGCAACAAAAGAAAAGATAAATAAATCGGACTTAATCAAGATTTAAAATTTTTGTGCAGCAAAGGACACCATCACAAAAGTGAAAAGACAACCTAAGAATGGGAGAAAATATTTGCAAATTATACATCAGGTAAAGGAATTGTATACACAATATATAAGGAACTCTCACAACTCAACAATAAAAAGACAATTAGCCCAATTAAAAGACAGCACAGGAAACGAACGGACATTTCTCCAAAGATAATACACAAAGAGTCAATAAGCACATGAAAAGATGCTCAACATCATAAATACAAATTAAAACCATAATGAAATATCATTTCACAACTATAATTAAAAAGTCAGATAATAACAAGTATATGTGGAAGACAGGGAGAAACTGGAATCTTCATACATAGCTGGTGAGAATGTAAAATGGTGTAGTCACCTTGGAAAAGTTTGGCAGTTTTGTCAAAAGTTAAGCATATACCCACCATATGATTCAGCCATTATACTCCTAGGTATTTATCCAAGAGAAACAAAAGCATGCATCCGTACAAAGACTTACACATAAATGTTCGTAACGGCTTTATCTGTAAGAGTCAATAAGTGGAGGAAATCTAAAAATCTACAACAGGTGAATGAATATATCCATACAGTGGAATACTATCTGGGAATAAAGGAATGAACAATTGACAAACACATCAACATGGATGAGTATCAAAAATATTTATGCTAAGTAAATGAATGTACCTCCCCCCCAAAATAGAGCATACTGTAAGACTCCATAAAACTTTTAGAAAATGCAAACTAATGTATAGCAACAGAAAGCAGATCAGTGGTTGTCTGGGGACCCTGGGGGTAGAGGGCTATAGGACAAAAGGGTAGGAGGAAACTTTTGGGGGTAATGGACATGTTCATTATCTTGATTGTGGTTACAGTTTCATGGGTTGATGTATATGTCAAAATTTATCAGATGGTACATTTTAAATCTGTGCAATTTATTGTATGTAAATTATAGTACCTTGATAAAGCTGAAAATAAGAAAAAAAGTTAATTTTCCCCTAACCGTCCACAGATCACTAGGATGACCATACATTCCTGGATGCTCAGGACAAACCCAGTTTACATCCGCCATCCTCAAGTTCCATTTGGTTAGTGCCCCTTTCACTCTCAAAAAGCGTCCATAAAAAATAAAGTGTCCAAACTTGGATTAAAATTATATAGCCACCATCATACTGTAAAAATTAAATCAAATTCAAAAAGTGCTGTGTCACAAAGAATAATGATTTCAATGGACTAAAACACCAAATTTTTAAAATACATGTTTCCTTAGTGATATTAAAGACAATAGAACAACGATCCTGATTAATCAACTTTGGAAATTGCTGGAGTACTAAATCATTACTCTAAAAACTGTTTTACAAGGACAGAAGAGGAAGAATGAAACATATATCTTGTCTTTCCCACATGAACTGTAACAAGGTAAGTCAACAGTTGATGAAACAAAGTTCTTTCTTATAGAAGAATACAGCTAATGAATGCATAAACAATGACAAGATTCTGTAACCCTTTACAACCTCTAGGTAACGATCATCAATTACTGCTGTAAGTCATTAGACAAAAGGCTGACAGGGAACTTTATTAATGGATGGTCCAGGCTGGCTAATAGCTAAACACATGATCGATCTCAACATTACAAAGCGAACAAGCAGACATTATCTGCCTCTTGATGTCATACAGAAGGAAATACACCCACCAGACAGGAAGGTAAATTCTATAAGAATTAGCCAAGAGCTGACTATAGCTTCCTCCGGAGAGGGGAAAATGCAGAGGTAGAAAGCAGGAGTGTTGGCTGTTCTTTGTAAAATTTCAGAACTACATGTAGTTATTTTTTATTGAGATATAATTCACATACCATACATACTATTCACCCTTTTAAGGTATAAATTCATTGGTTTTTAGTATATTCACAAAATTACGCAACCATCACCACAATCTAATTCCAGGACACTGTCATCGCCTCAGAAAGAAACCACGTACCTGTCAGCAGTTATCCCCATGTCCCCACGCTTCACCCCAGCCTCTGCACAACCCCTAACCTTCTTTGTATCTCTACAGACTTGCCTATTGTGGACACTGGAATCACGCAATAGCCACGTATAGATTTTGATTAAAAATTTGTGATTAAAGGCTTTTGTTTAAAAAATAAAAACTGCCAGAGGATGAATTTCAGCCAAAAAAGAGATAAGAAACCACTGCAGGCCAGGTGCGGTGGCTCACACCTGTAATGCTAGCACTCTGGGAGGCAGAGGCAGAATGATTGCTTGAGCACAGGAGTTCCAGACCAGCCTGAGCAAGAGCTGAGAACTCGTCTCTACCAAAAACAGAAAAATTAGACAGGCATGATGGCGTGTGCCTGTAATTCCAGCTACTCGGGAGGCTGACGCAGGAGAATCGCTTGAGACCAGGACTTTGAGGATGCTGTAAGCTAGGCTGATGCCACCACACTCTAGCGCAGATGACAGAGTGAGACTCCAACTCAAAAAAAAAAAAGAAACCAAAGAAAAAAGAAACCACTGCAAAGGGGCTGTCGGTAAGCACTGAATCTATTTAGCCACAGGACCAAAACAGAAACAAATGTGGTAGTATAATACAAAATACTTACAGTACAAAATACAATTAAGATAAATTGAAACAAAAGGAGGGGGGAAAGAAGAGAAGGTGGGAGAGAGTGTGAACATACTGATTTTCTCATCTTTTACAGACATGAGCCTAAAGATAGAATTGAATAAGATATAACTGAAACTCAAGTAAAAGAGCTATAAGCAATATTCAAAGGCATAAAAGTTAACCTGCAAAATAAATAATCAACTAAAGCCAGATAGTGATTGTAGAAAAAGAAAGAGATAGGAAGAAGAAATATACTCAATTGATCTCATTTTTTAGGTGGATGAAAACAAAAAAAATGATTAAATATAGTCTAGAAAGTTGCAAAGGTAAGCACAAAATATAGAAGACAACAAAAATATCGAAGAAACACATATTAGAAAAAGAAAACACAGACCATACAGTGAAAGAGAACAAAAAGAAGCAAAAAAAAACAGAAAACATAAAATAATACAGCAAACTAAGACCAAGCATTCCCTTATATCGACAATGAAAATGGAGTAATTTAACCCACTAAAACAAAGCCTCTCAGACTGGATCAAAAAGCAAAATCCAAGCATCCTATTTCATCATTTCTAAGATGCATGTTTTTTTCACCTTTTAGCATCTGCAATATTGAGATATGATTGCCATCAGCCAGATGTCATGATGTAGTGCAGACCTCATGAAAATGTGGTCCCAGCTCAACACACTGCCATGTCTTCAAGCCAGTGCTGTGCACTGCTGAACTACGGCGGGGAGCTAATTGCCATCACCCTGTGATTCAGTACCAAAACCCACCACCATACATGCAGTCAGGCGCCAAAACAGAGCAATGGCATACATTTGATATTAGAGAAGTAAACAAATACTCCTTGTTGAAAGAATGATGGCAACAATCCAGAGCTTTAGAGAACCAAAGAAAGGAAGATCCCACAAGTAGATGAAGTAGTATCAGGTTTTATTACTCAAACGTGGTCAAAAAGACTACCTGTCACACACTGAGTGATGCCAGGTGAAGGCAGGAGAAACTGCAAAGTCACTAGGAAGGAAGGAAAGAAGTTCAAAGCAATGAGGGGCTGGTGTGATGATGCGCTCACCATAAGGGACTAAGTTTAATTATTTTTAAAAGGAAAAGGACGAAGTGACGCCGCGTGGACGGCGGGACCGGCCGCTGTCAGTCTGCGGGGATGGCCAGGGGGGCCCCCTCCCCCTTAAAAAAAAATAAAAATAAAAAAATAAAAAGGAAAAGGAGAACATTCCTAAAGGCACCTCCACTTACATGATATATCTTTGTTCCTTGTCAATTAACTCTTTCCTTTAACTATTTCCAAAAGCTTCAGAAAGCTTTACTGCTAATTTATTAACCTTTTCTTGACAAGACATAACACAGATCTTGTGCATATTTCCCTCTATTCAAAATCACAACATAACCATCAACTACACGGCCTTAAATTTAACATTCAGACACAAGGCTTTTTAAAAGCTCGGTAGAAAGAACATGAGAATGTGAAGCCCTAAAGATTACTCAGCGCTCCCTCCTTATTCGCATATACTACACATACCCTGGGGGAGAGGAAATTCATTCTGCTGCACGGCTCAGCGTGATTCACAAACTGCAGGCTAGCATTTTGAAATGTCATTTTTATTGATCTCCATTTGAGGTTCCATTTGCCTTTCCTGGAGTACACAAATCATGTTTATGGCATTTCTCTAATAGCAGACCTTGAAAATCTAAGTTTAAATGAGCTCTGAAAAAAAATAACCAAATTAAATATCAACTAAACAAAACTATCTGGATGCACATAAATTAATACTGATTTTAGCAATCAAAAATATCTTCCCTAAGTCTTCATGGGTCACAATAAGGGTGCAAACATATGATACAATAAACATAATGACACATTTCAGAGTGTAACAGGCAGCCAAAAACTATAAGGAAAAGCAAATCTCAGGCACAAAACGTAAATCTGTCAACTGAACACATATGAAACATAAAGCATGGGTCAAAGAGTAAGATTAGACAAATGAATATCAAATCCTATTCTGTAAACCTAGAAATCTGTGACACACTGCCAGTCCCATAATAAAAAACAGGTAATAAAGGTCAATTTATCTTGTTATCTACTACCATTTCTTTCTAATGATTTGAAAAATAAGTTCATCAATGAAAAAGTCTTGTTACTCCACAGTTAACAGATGAAAAGCTTGCTTTATAGAATAGGTATAAGGTTTAAATGCAGTTTAATACTTTCAAATACAATAGTTATTTAATAAGCTAACATAAATGAGTTGTTTAAATTATCCACATTAGAAAACAATTATAATCTCAAGTAACAGTACGACATCCTTAGGTCCATTTACACACAAGAATCAACTGCCAGCTCAAGCTGAAGACACACTAAGGGAACAGGTGATTTATTAAGTGTTTCGTATTAAAAAGCCAAAATTTTCACTGGATTCTTAAGGCACTGAAAACTTTTTAGAGAAATGATTAATTTCAAACTTTTTACTCCACAGAAAGCACACAATAAAGCATAGGAGCATCAATTACAATGTAATGCAGTGAAATCAGTGATAGCACATTTTAAATTTCTACCCATCTTACAAAATCTGTTCAAATACCATGTCCTTGCATTGTCTTGATCAGCTAAAGTACACGTTAGCATTGGTCCTAATGCTTCTGAGCACTTAGTCTTTTCTATGACTACTGTCAACACCCAACACATTTTCTTTATACTGTATAATCTTTGTATGTATCTCAACTCAATTACTAGCATTTTAAGTTCTTTTTGAGCCCTCAACAAATACCTACAATATGAATGAATGACTGGAGGAATAGATGGTTGGATGGAGGCTTCTGGCAACAAAATTCAAGATTATGGGTCACAGACGGTGTAAGATGTTGAAAATCATTTTATTAAGACATGCTTTCAAGAATCAGTACTAGATAAAAGACGAAATTATGACCTCCAAGAAATAACCTTTTGGAAGTTCTTTAATACTTCATATTTTAGCCAGTTTTTATGTTCTAATTAATATGAAATATGAATTTCAAAAACTATTATCAAAAAACCAAACTCTGGCAGTACAAAGACAAGAATAGTGGTTTAGCTCCAGATTAAAATTTTATTACGCAGGGAAACAAGATCACCTAGACTTCCTTACAGAGTTTAATTGAATCACCACGTCCTTATGTAATAACATGAGAAACATGCTTATCAGACAAAAGCGATATAGGTAGAGTACAAAACTACGTACACATTCTGACTACAAACAAATCTGGCACGGGCATACGAAAAAAGGCCATGAGGAAACAAATACTACAACATGAACAAGGTGATGAATTCAAAGGAAGAAATCATGGACAATGTTTTCTACTTTCTGCATCTTCAATATACTATCTTCTCATGATAAATCTCTGTATAAGTCCTTACCTCTTATCTATTTAAATTAAATCACTACACATCATATATTAATTACTATCTGTTTACATATTTAAAAATAACCTTTTCGAATCAGAGAGACATTAAGTTTGAGTCACAGCTCAGTGATTCTCATAGCATGAACTACTTGATGAAGTTACTTAACTTCTACAAGCCTCAATTTCTCATCTAAGTAAACAACCTCTGCAGGACTAAATAATATCTCATGTAAAACACCTAGCACAGTGCCTGCCTCATAGTAGAGCTCATTTATATTAATTCCTTTTTCAACATTTTTTGTTGTTGATTCAATTCCCATACAGTGAATAAGTCAAGTAGACAGCTCTGGTTAAGCACTGTAATTAAGGGGCAATCAAGTTATCCCGAGAAATGCCTTGTCCATCAAAGGACTTTAAAATCTACTACCAAAAAGCTCAGTGAAGATATTTTTAGTAGATCCCAGTACTCCTTTCCATGTAGCCTAGATAAGGCCTCACAATACTTCTGAACACAACAGCCCAGGTAAAATGAAGAAGCTGCCAGAAAAGTGAAAGACTATTCATCATCGGCAACTCAGACCAGGAGCTTTTTAAGGAGCATCTCCCAGCTCATACACTATATAATGCCTGTGACACAGGAGAGGAATGAATTCTTTTCACAAGTTTGCCAAAGAATTAAGTCTGTGACTGAATTCTAATCCACCCAATACAACATTTCAACAATGTAGACTTTAAAAAACAGATGTTTACAGCTCTTAAAAAATGTTTTAGTTTAATATTTCAAAAAGAAACATCAAAGTAAATCTTCATGACATTGGATTTGACAATGGATTTGATTCTTAGCTATGACACCAAAACCACTAGCAACAACAAAAAACATTGATAAATTAGACTTCACAAAATTAAAAACTTGTGCATCAAAGGACAACACCAAGAAAGTGAAAAGACAACTTACAGAATGGGAGAAAATATTTTCAAATCATATATTTGATAAGGGTGTAATATCCAGAACATATAAAGAACCCTGTGACTCAATAATAATAAAAAGACAAACAACCAAATTAAAAATAGATAAAGGACTTGAATAAACATTTCTCCAAAGATAATATACAAATAGCCAATAACCACATAAAAAGATGATTAACATCATTAGTAATCAGGGAAATAAAAATCAAAACCAGGCCGGGTGCGGCTCACACCAGTAATCCCAGCACTCTGAGAGGCCCAGGCGGGCAGATCATTTGAGCTCAGGAGTTCGAGACCAGCCTGAGCAAGAGCAAGATCCTGTCTCTACTAAAAAAAACAGAAAGAAATTAGCTGGATAATTTAAAATACATAGAAAAACTTAGCTGGGCATGATGGCGCATGTCTGTATTCCCAGCTACTCGGGAGGCTGAGGCAGGAGAATTGCCTGAGCCCAGGAGTTTGAGGGTGCTGTGAGCTAGGCTGATGCCACAAGACTCTAGCCAGGGCAGCAGAGTGAGGCTCTATCTCAAAAAAAAAAAAAATCAAAACCACAATGACATACTATTTCACAACTACTAGGATGCCTATAATCAAAAACAAAACAAAAAATAGTAAGTGTCAGAAAACGTGGAGAAACTGGAACCCTTGTACATTGCTAATGGGAATGTAAAATGGTGTAGCCACTATGCAAAACAGTTTGGCAGTTCCTCAAGAAACTAAACATAGAATTACTGTGTTTCCCAGCAATTCCACTTCTAGGTATATACCCAAAAGAATTGCAATCAGGGTCTCAAACAGATATTTGCAACATTATTCACAGTAATGAAAAAGTGGAAGCAACTCATATGTCCATCAACAGATGAATGGATAAACAAAATGTGGTACATACAGGCAATGAATATTATTCAGTCATAAAAAGGAATGGAGTTCTGATACCTTGAAGACATTACGCTAAGTAAAATAAGCCAGACACAAAAGAACAAATATTGTATAATCCCACTTATATGAGGTACCTAGAATAGTCAAATTCAAAGCATCACAAAGTAGATTAGAGGTTACCAGAGTTTGGGGAGAGGTGGCATGAGAAGTTATTGCTTAATGGTGACAGTTTCTGTTTGGGGTGATGAAAAAGTTTTGACAATAGACACAGATGATGTTTGCACAACCCTAATATACTTAATGGCAATAAACTGTACATTTAAAAATGATTAAAATGGCAAATTTTATGTTTTATATATATAACCACAATAAAAATAAATAAATAAAAGCAAACCTAAAAGTCTCAGGAAAAAAATAACAACAAATAAAGAAACATTACAGCTCAAATAATAAAGAAAAATGACCCTGCATCAGTACCTTTCCACACACTGCCTTCGGGATAGGGGAGGCTGACATCTTCGGTTATGAGCTTCTCGGGCAGCAAGTCTAGCTTCTGACAACTGAAAGATTACAAAACCCACTTAATAAACTGTGAAACTTGCTATCATCCTAGAAAAACTAGTATCACATTCTGACATCAAGAAGTCATAAATTCAATCAATTCAACAAGCATTCATTTCTGGGGAAAATAAAACAAACAAAACACAAAAAACTGAAAACATTCCAGAACACTTTGAAGCAATATTCAACATATTGAAATCACTGAGAGATTAACTTACATATGATGATCTTAACAGGACTGCTAAAGAGACCAGTTTTACAACAAACCTAACAAAGTTAAAAATTCTCATCAAAGCTTTCAGAAATTTTAACTTGACCTGAGTTCAAGAGGATACCAACTTCACAGCTGTATCTCTCAAGTGCATGACAGTCACCCAATAGCTGTATAAAAGACGTTCAATGCAAATGTTCAAAAAAAGTGGGGTTTTTTTGGACATTTCCTGGAATGATTATGACCTAGGCTCTTTAATGAGAAATCTATATTTGCAAACAAGAATGCTATGCACTGAATGTTTGTATTCCCCAAAATTCATATGTTGAAGCCTTAACCCCAATGTGATGGTATTTAGAGGAGGGGCCTTTGGGAGGTAATTAAGTCTGGAGGATAGAGCCCTCATCAGTAAGATCAGTGTCCTTATAAAAGAGAGTAAGAATATAATGAAAAGGCAGCCCGCTGAAACCAGGAAGACAGCCTTCACTAGACACTGGATCTGTCAACACTTTGATCTTGGACATCCCGGCCTTCGGAACTGTGAGAAATAAATGTTTGTCGTTTAAGCCATCCCGTCTATGGTACTGTTGTTACAGCAGCCAGAGCTCACTAATACAAGGATGATCAGCCACCCCATGCATCTGAAGGGAAACTAAGTCTTCTAGACAGTAGTTTTAAGACATCAGTAATCTCGCCTGTAATCCTAGCACTCTGGGAGGCTGAGGTGGGAGGATTGCTTGAGCTCAGGATTTCGAGACCAGCCTGAGCAAAAGTGAGATCCCATCGCTACTAAAAATAGAAAGAAATTAGCCTAACAACTAAAAATAGAAAAAATTAGCTGGGCATGGTGGCACGTGCCTGTAGTCCCAGCTACCCGGGAGGCTGAGGCAGGAGGATTGCTTGAGCCCAGGAGTGTGAGGTTGCTGTGAGCTAGGCTGACTCCATGGCACTGTATCCCAGGTAAAAAAAAAAAAAAAGACATCAGTAATCAGAGTAAGTTCAAAGTAAGTAGGAACTCCAGTCTTCTGAACCAAAAAACATGGAATCTCCAACTCTCTGAAGAGATTTATCTCATACAATGTACAAACTACATATTTTTGTTGGTTTAGACACTGTCAATAAAATTGTCACATATATAAAAATTAAATATTCAAAAAGTTGATGTACCTTTTCATCTTCCCATTGAAAAAAATTACAGTCTTTTCTATCTCTACAGGCTGAGCAGGCATAAAATCTCCGGGTTTCTTCTTTCCCTTGGCTCACCTTTACAAACAGAAGAGTGGGCCCTAGTTCCAGAAAGGGAAAAAACATGTCGAATGATAGAGATCTACATCAAGTTCCTAGTTTTCACTGCCCTTAAATAAAACTTGTTTTGGTTTTATGCATAATTTATTATAATTAAATCCACCACTGTTTAATAAACGTTTCTTTTCTTTCAGTCACAACATTCAGGCATTAACTACTTGGAAACAATTTTTGAAAACTGGTCTCTCCAAAAATAAAATGCTATGGTCGATATAGATGCTGTCTGAGCAGTGAATGTTACAAACCTGGGACTAAAACAAGAAGGGGGCCCAGAGAATTGAATACTTTGCCATCTCTTGCACGGTTATTCTTTCGGTGAAAACTTGAGTTTTTAAAGTTGTACACACCCTGCGAGTTAGAGAAAAACGCGGTCTGGCTTGCATGAAAGAACTCATTCTATTGTTCTACCTAACTTTTTTTTAATTGAAAAGACAGCAAATCAACAAATGAAAACCCTAAGCATTTGTCGACCAGAATTATTCAAGGCATCCTTCCCTTTGCCTACTTCCCCCAACCCGAAAAAGATGTAAAAGCCCTGAAGCCAAAACCACAAGTGTGGGGATTTGCTCTGAAAGTTTCTCAAGTAGGATGAAAAACACAACATCCAGAAGAGGGAGGAGCATTTTCTAGGCATCGCACATGGTGAGGGAAAAAAGCAGATAAAAATACTGGAGCTCTAAAAAGACCTCGGCACCTCCAGGCCAACTCACGCCCCTGGCGCCCGACCGACAGGCTTAGCCCAGACGCCGACCCACCATGAGGGCACAGCGGGGCGGAGAAAGCAGGATCCGAGGGAAACACCACTTCCACTCCCGAGCCCCCCTTGCGACTCGCGCTCTCCTCTGCCTCCACGGCTTCAAGCCGGTCCCTGGGGGACGCCATCTTCCCGCCACCTTCCCGAAAGCCTCAGTCCGAACCAAGGAAGGCTGAGGAAGAGCGCCGCCGCGATCCACAAGGACCCACAGCGCCCCCGCGCGACGTGGAGGAGCTAGGGAGGCTGTCGCTGAGGAGACCACGCCCCGAAACGGAGTCCCCGCCCAGCCGGGAGCTGCTGCTAAGCGCCCCCTAGCGGTGGGGCTCGCAGATCACTTGTTGGACCTATATCCACCTCGCCCTCCGCTCCTGAAGCACCCTCCTTTCATAAGAATGTTACCAGAAGATGAGATGACTCTGGAACAAACATTTGATAGTATTGTAGGTCCACCACCACCAGCAGCTGTCAAACAGCTGAAATAGCTGCAGCAGCTGCACTTGATGGAACGACACTCTGTTCTTCAAAGTTACAATCGCAACATGATCTCTAACTTTTGGACAACGGTTATAGTTGCGCATCATACTTGCATACCCATTGACAATTATACATCAGAAAGAAAGAAAGAAAATTGTCCCTATGTGTAGATGACATGATTGTCTACACAAAAAATCCCAAAGACTCTACCAGAAAAACAAATAAAAACCTTCAGTTTAACTGAATTCAGCAAGGTTGCAGGATATGAGATAAACTTACGAAAATCAGTTGGATTTCTATATACTAGAATATGACCATGTGGACACTAAAATTAAAAATAGAATGCCACTTACAATCATTCAAATAAATGAAATAGGTGTAAATCTAATAAAACATGAACAGGACTTGTATGCTGAAAACTGCAAAATGCTGATAAAGAAAAATCAAAGAGAAACTAAGTAAATGTAGAGGCAAAATGTGTTCATGAGTTGGAAGACTCAGTGTAGTAAAGATGTCACTTCTCCCCAGGTTTAATGCATATAAAGATTTAGTACAATCTCTATCAAAATCCCAGCCAGATTTTTTTGTAGATTTAGACAATATTATTCTGAAACTTGATTTATATGGAAAGGGAAGGGAACTAGAATAATAATAGAACCAGAATAATAATTTTTGAAAAAGAATAATAAAGTGGAAAGAATCAACCTTCTCAATTTCAAGACATTGTCTAGCTGCAGTACTCAAGGCACACACATGTATGGTTGTATTAATAGATGAAACAGTCAAACGTCTCCTTACACTGTTTAAAGAATTGAAAGTGCACATACGTATTTAACGTCCTGTATTTAGTGCTACGGTATTTTAATGTAGAAACATTGTTGTTTTCCTTTCACACTTCATGTAATGGTTTCGCTCAAATTTTCCACTTGTGTCTGTAGCATCTGTGTCTTTGTTGTGTCCAACACAAGTTTCCAATATATATTACCTGGACTTCTATGTCTTTTGAGATGAGGGATTTTCTGGACCCATGATGATGATGATACTTTTGGAAATCTTATCTCAAGACCTAGCTAACTACCCACTCACATGAACATCAGCACTTTTATTTAACAATCTATTTTATACACACAAATTTGTGATCTTCCAAAGACTTGTTTAAAAACCTTGCAATTGAATTTGTGAAATCATACAACCGGAAATAGTTATAAAATCTATATTCTCTCTTTCTCTTTTAAGTAATGCTAATTCTGTGAGATCACCTCTATAAGCAACCCAAACCAATATGGATTTGCAGCCTTTTCAGATAAGTTTCCCCAGACAGTAAAAGTATACAAAGATTGATGCAACTAAGTAAATGAGAGAGCACCTCAAAATGTGAGAGATGCTGAAGGTTTCAAAAACAAGGCGATTCCCTTTTTCCTGAAGGATAATTTTGGGGAGAAAAAAAAAGCTCAGCTTATATTCAGATATATGCAGTAAATAGCCTATGCTAAATATTTACTGATGGGGTTACGAATATGACCAATAAGTTAAGACTGTTTCATTTTATTGCCTAATAGTGTTTTTGATTTGTGCGGAAAATCCTCGAGTGGAGACATACTGAGAGACTCAGCAGGATTCTGCAAGGAAACCAGAGGCAGCGCTGAAAATAGGCCCCTCGAGGCCTGAGCACCAGTCAGACTCGTCGCACTTCTCATCACACGGGGCATGTTTCCACCGCTGCTGAGACCTGCTTGAACGCAGCAGCTCTCCCAGCGGAGGGTCTGGTCAAACTGGTGAGCTTCCTATCGGGGTCTGGAAGTTTATCTCTTGAATTTATTATAGTATAAGTGTCTTCTGAAAACCTCCAATTCCCAAGTTGAAGCCAGAGGAGCATTTTGTAGTGGATGCCTGACCACCTGCTCTGTCTTCCGGTAATAGAACCCCAGTTTTCCTTTGGGAAGCCAACCCTCTCTGATTTTAGCCCATGTCATCTGAGAGGCACAACGAACGGTAGGGACTGGCTTGGATTTGGGCAGGTGACTTGGGGCTTCTGCTGACACGGCTGAGAAAGGTGTGACAGATGTCAACATCTCAGTGGCATCCGCGATGTTGATTTCTCACGTGTGTGCAGGGCTCCGCTCTCCAGTGTCTCCTGGGCCAGGTCATGCATCTAGGGGTCGGCTGATCCGGGTTCGCCTTGGCCGGGGTAACTCAGCTCTGCCTGATGTGTCTCTCATCCTCCTCCTGGAACAGCAGGCCAGCCTGGGCGTGTCTTTCTCATGGGGGTGGCAGCAGAAACAGACAAGCTTCGTGAAGCTTCAGTGTGGAACTACTCCCTGTCACTTCCACCTCATTCTGTGGCTCAAGCAAGTCATGTGGCCAAGCATTGCATAGATCATGGCAAAGAGTGCAAATCAGGAAGCAGTGAAGAATTGGGGCCCATGACACAGTCTACCACATACGCATCTTCACCTGGGTGACCAAGTAGCCAGTGGCAATGTTTCCCACCCCTTGAGAAGCACCTGCCTTAGCAGGAAGCCAATAGGAGCAAAGCAGAACTAGGAGACAGGAGTGCATGGGGATACCATGTGAGCACCTAGATCCAGCCATGCCTGAAGGTTTCAGTTACATGATCAGAACTTTCCTTGTGGTTC
This sequence comes from Avahi laniger, assembly GCA_963575035.1. Lineage (NCBI taxonomy): Eukaryota > Metazoa > Chordata > Mammalia > Primates > Indriidae > Avahi > Avahi laniger. Next base: position 37,539 of record CAUYSK010056219.1, read on the forward strand.
CTTGAGCCAGTTTGAGATGGGGTTGGTTCTATCACTCATGACCAAGAATACTGACTAATGCTCTACAGCTGCAGCAATAATATTGGATGGACGTATCTGCCTATCTGTATGCCTCAAAGCCCTTTTCCAGGCAAGACCAGCTAACCCTGACCTCCTTCCTCCCTGTCACGATCCCTGTGGCTCTGCCTGCCCTCCACCCCTCCCCCCTCTCTGGCCTTTGTGAGGGAACCTGGCTTCCTTGGCTGCCTTTTGCCTTTCTGCTCCAAAGTAAGCACTCAGACCCATTTTTTTTTTTTTTTTAAAGGGGAAAGCTGCCAGGGAAGACTAGCAACAAGAAAGAAATCCTGCAAAGTCCTGACTGTGGCATTCTCTGCCCCTGGCTCTGGACCCGGACCCCCCTGCTTCCTCTCTCTAATTTCTGAGAGTAAAGCTCACCAAACCTCTTCCCAGCCCTGAAAAGTCTCAGCCGTGAAACTTGGCTGGGGAAGGACTTGGACACAAAGGGACTTTGTGGAGCCCTCCTCAGATCTTTGAAAAATGGCGACAACACTGCCCAACCAAACACCCCGAAACTAAGGACACTGCTTGATAAGCTATTGAGATTCACCAGTCATTTCTGATGTGCCGGACAGAAGCCCCCACAGAGCGGTGCGAGCCTTTCAGAAACCAATAGTGACCTGTGGCAGGGGCCCCGAGGAGGGAGGCATTCCATCCACGTCTCCAGGGGCTCCGTGTCCCCTTTCCCCTGCCTGAATACGCCTCTCTGGCGTGAGAGCTGGGAAGGACGTGCGGGAGTGCATGTGTGTGTGTGTGTGCGTGTGTGTGTGTGTGTGAACGTGACTCTTTGTGAACACACAGAAATGGAACCTTGAGATAAATAATTCTGCTGAAAAGTAGAATGCCATGTGTAGTGGGTTGTCCCCTAAAGATTCATGTCCACTTGGAACCTCATAACGTGGCCTTAATTGGAAATAGGCTCTTTGCAGAAATAATTAGTTAAGGATCGAGATGGGATCACACAGGATTAGGGTGAGCCCTAATGACTGGCATCGTTCTCAGATGAGGAAAGGGACTGGGCGCGGTGGCTCACACCTGTAATCCTAGCACTCTGGGAGGCCGAGGCAGGAGGATAGCTTGAGCTCAGGAGTTCGACCAGCCTGAGCAAGAGCGAGACCCCGTCTCTACTAAAAATGGGAAAATTAGCCAGGCATGGTTGTGCACGCTCGTAGTCCCAGCTACTCGGGAGGCTGAGACAAGAGGATCGCTTGAGCCCAGAAGTTTGAGGCTGCTGTGAGCTATGGGGATGACAGAGTGAGACTCTGTCTCAAAAACAACAACAACAAAAAGATGAGGAAATGACAGAGAGACACACAAAGAAAAGCCATGTGAAGACAGAGGTAGGCAGAGATTTTTTTTGTCCACCATGAGCCAAGAAACATCTGGGGTCACCAAAAGCTGAAGGCTTCTAGAAGCTTCTAGAGCAGTGGTCCCCAACCTTTCTGGCACCAGGGACCGGTTTCATGGAAGACAGTTTTTCCATGGACGGGGGTCGGGGGGGATGGTTTCGGGATGATTCAAGTGCATTACATTTAGTCAGACCTCTCTGCTAATGATAATCTGTGTTTGCAGCCGCTCCCCAGCACTAGCATCGCCGCCTCAGCTCCACCTCAGATCATCAGGCATTGGATTCTCATAAGGAGCGCAACCTGGATCCCTCCATGTGCAGTTTACAGTGGGGTTAGTGCCCCTGTGAGAATCTAATGCTGCTGCTGATCTGACAGGAGGCGCAGCTCGGGCAGTGACTCGAACGATGGGGAGCGGCTGTCAATACAGACGAAGCTTCCCTGCTCACCTGCCTCTCACCGCCTGCTGTGCAGCCCAGGTTCTAACAGGCCGAGGACCAGTACTGGTTCATGGCCTTGGGATTGGGGACCACAGTTCTGGAGTACCTCTGGAAGCTGAAGAGGCAGGAAAGGATTCTCCCCTGGAGACTTCAGAGAAAGCATGGCTCTGCTGA
>CAUYSK010056220.1:0-13515 GCA_963575035.1 Avahi laniger
TAATTTCTTTCTATTTTTGGTAGAGACGGGGTCTCGCTCTTGCTCAGGCTGGTCTCGAACTCCTGAGCTCAGAACGATCCGCCCACCTCGGCCTCCCAGAGTGCTAGGATTACAGGCGTGAGCCACCGCGCCCGGCCTCTACAGGCCTATTTTTTTCAGTACATAAAATGTTATACTTTGAAAGATATTTTATAAATATACTGGAATTAAAGGTACAGACTAGAAATCACTAAAAAATGTTTATAAATAGTGATTAAAGAAATAGTCAGGCCGGGTGCAGTGGCTAACGCCTGTAATCCTAGCACTCTGGGAGGCCGAGGTGGGCGGATCGTTCTGAGCTCAGGAGTTCGAGACCAGGCTGAGCAAGAGCGAGACCCCGTCTCTACCAAAAATAGAAAGAAATTAATTGGACAGCTAAAAATATATAGAGAAAAAAAAAAATTAGCCGGGCATGGTGGCTCATGCCTGTAGTCCCAGCTACTCGGGAGGCTGAGACAGTAGGACTGCTTGAGCCCAGGAGTTTGAGGTTGCTGTGAGCTAGGCTGACACCATGCCAGGGCACTCGCCCCAGGCAAGAGAGTGAGACTGTTTCAAAAAAAAAGAAAAAAAAAAAAGAAATAGTCACTGAGTTTATCTGACATAAGTTAGGATTCAGGGCAAGTTTTCTCCTGATAGTATTACAGAGAACCAACAATTAATTATTTATTTGGAAAATATTTCAATCTTAAGGTCAAAAGGCCCGTTTGCTTAATTATTTAATATTATCTTTATGATTCTCATGATACTGTCTCTCGGGTATCTCTCATTACATACACATAAGATTCTACAAACAAAATGAGTTAGGTTACTATTCTAGTTCAGAAGGACAAACACACGCACACACACACACAAACAATATAAGGGACCCTTATATTTGAGTGAGATAGTCTGATCATATAATAGAAAACCTGTTTAGAAAAATAGCAATTCTGTAGGAAGGTCCACAGAAACAATGTATTTAGGAATTCAGTAATAAATTCTACCTGATGTTTACTTACATTTTCTAAGAGTGAAAACAGTTGTTATTTTTCACTCTATCTAAATCTGTGCTTCACATTTCAGTACATTATATACGGTTCTGTCTTGTCTTTTAATTTTTTAAATGTTTTCTGTTTTCAACAAGACCATTTACATCTTTCTTATATTTCTGTATTCTTAAAAATGTCAAGGCATAGTGTATGTTCAAAAATACCATATACTAAGCTGTGCATTTTGTATCAACTACTGAAAAGAATCTTAAAATACAGGTAAGAATCATAATTTTAGTAATGAATACATTGAGGCTTAGAGTAATTAAATGTTTTGTCTAAGGTGTCAGCATTGGGATTCAATCTCACATCTGTTTGAATTATAGTCTTATTATGCTATAAGACCCTTCTAGTAAATATTTGATTTCAATAAATTAATGTTTTTCTATTTTTTATTTTTTTAAAGACACAGAGTGTTAACTCCATTGCCTGGGCAAGAGTGCAGCAGTGTGATCATAGCTCACTGCAGCCTTGAACTCCAGGGCTCAAGTGATCCTCCTGCCTCAGCCTCCTGAGTAGCTGGAATTACAGGGATGTGGCACAACGGCCAGATAATTTTTTTCTTTTTGGTAGAGATGGGAGTCTTGCTGTGTTGCTAAGGCTGGTCTCCAACTCCTGGCCTCAAGTGATCCTTCCTCCTCAGCCTTCCAAAGCGCTGGGATTACAGGTGTGAGCCACTGTGCCCTGACCTATTTTTCTATTAATATTTCCATCATCATTATCCAAACATTCTATGCCTCCTTGCCTCTGTGTCTTTGTTCATAGCAGTCTGGACAGCGGTCTCCTCTAGTCCACCTGTGCTTCCTATAAAATATTCAATAGTTATTCACCAAATTATGGGTTACTTAGGCTGCACAGGGTGGCTAACGCCTGTAATCCCAGCACTTTTAGAAGCCAAAGCAGAAGGACCACTTGAGGCCTGGAGTTCTAGACCAGCCTGGGTAACACAGTAAGGTCCTGTCTCTTCAAAAAAAAAAAAAACATACATACACACACACACACACATAAATAAAAATAGCTGGGCACAGTGGTGTGTGCCTATGGTCCTAGCTACTTGAGAATCTGAGACAGAAGGATCACTTAGCTTGAGCCCAGGAGTTGGAGGCTGCAGTGAGCTATGATCATGCCACTGCACTCTAGCCTGAGCCAGATCCTGTCTCTTAAAAAAAAAAGGGGGAGGTGTAACCTAAATCCTATAATGAATGAAAAAAGTGGGGGGGAGGGACCGACGCACAGTAAGAACATTGCTAATGTTATATTTTCACAGTGAAATTATAAATTTAAATCTTATTATTTCTAAAGGATTCTGTCCATCATTAATTAGAAGTTATGTTGTATTAAGATAACAAAATATAATATTTAAAACCTTTTAAATAATGTATCTACTAAGAAAATTATGAGTTATCTCAACTAAATCAAGATTTAAATTACTAATTAAATTACTAATCAAAAAATATTTATGCAGTATATATATATTTTCTGCTACTGCAAGATGAACAGGGTCTGATATGGTTCTTGCCCTCAAGGATTTTATGATCTAGCTAGGATAATACAATGACAAAAGACCTATTAATTCTTTTTTAAAAGGACCCCTTTCCTAGTTACCAAAAATTTTTACATTAATCCATAAAAATTTTAGTTTTCAACAATTTAAGTTCCAAATCATTACTGACTTTGTAATTTCTTCACAAAAGGTATTAATCAGAAATTACAGTTGATTTTAAGCATATGTTTTAATGAATGGATAGCAGTACAGTTTAATAATCAATAACGTACAATAAAAGTCAGAATGTAAATAAGTCATGGAAATCCAAACACAATGTTCTCTAAAATGTAATCTGATATACAATTTTTCATAACATTTCATTTGTAATATAGTAAAACAGCATGAGAACAGAAGAAAATTTGATCCTCTTTCCTATATGTATTTTCTCTAAACGTTGTTTTAAGAAAAGGATTGTCTTTGATTCGGTCACATTGTGCCAGGCACTGTAATCCTTTCTTTTACTACAGGAGAGGCACATAGTCTACAGTATGAAATAAGAAGCCTGGATTAAATATTCTACTGTTTAGAAAGAAAAAAAAAAGACTCCAAGTAAAAAGGCTGTGTGATCAAAGACATCTATTTAATGTAAACATGAATCATCAATTCTTTGCTTGGGTTAGAGTAATACTCCAAAAGTAATCTAAACTTTAAATTAGAATATAACACAGATTCTGAATATAATGTATTAGCAAACTGTAAAATGGATACTTCTCCATTGGTTCTCAATTTTGGCTGCTCTTTAGAATTACTTGAGGGAGCTTTCAAAAACACTGATGCCTGATGCAACCCCTAAAATTCCAATTTAAATTGGACTGAGGTACAGCCTATCACATGGCATTTTAAAAGATTCCCCAGGTACTTTAAGTGCAGCCAAGACTGAGAACCACTGTTCTAAGCTCATGCATAATTATTTAAATACGTATCACTTGGTTTAGTGCACTCTGCATTTCTTTCCTCTTTTGCCCATTTAGGAATTTCTGTTGCTATTACTATCACTTCACTGGGCTGAAGTTTTGCTTCAAATATATCAATTGTGTTTAGGTTCTATCATTAAATTTGTTTCCAAAGAATATTTAAGTAATTGACCTAGGTGTTTGATCATCTTAAATATAGGAATATAGTAATTAGAAGTACATAAATTGGGTGTGGGTTAGTAAGAAAGAGTTTAGGACTATTTGTAGGTCCTAACATAACATAAGAATACATTCAAGAAATATGATGATTTGAAAAGTCTTGTAGATTTTCTAATTATCTCATTCATATAGTACATAAATGTAAATTTTAACAACAGGTTAACAAACTATCTTCTATCTAGTTTACTACATTAATGCCAATAGCATCAAAGGATGTGAAAACAGTTTTAACTAACGCTAAACATGCAGAGTTATTACATAATGAGAAAATGTACAGACTTTGAATGTGACATGTTTTACTTATTAAAATTTGAGGGACACGGTGAAGCTATCAGTTTAAATTCTAAAAAGAAATAGATTTCAGAAGGGCTTCAGAGAAAGTTGTTTGGCCAAGTTGGAACTCCAGACAGAGTCTGATGGGAGCTAGCTGATGGCAGCATCATATTCATCTTTACGTCTCTAGCTTAGACATACATTACCCTTGCTGAAATAGATGGGAGATCAAGGCCAACCTTGAAACTTATTTTAAAGACTTTTTTCCTTAGAAAATAGCTGGCATTCATGAAATTCACAGTATAACTTTAATAATCAATTCAGACAAAGTGTTAAAAAATTAAAATGAACCCCTTCCCTAATTTGGTTTGAAAAAATTTTTAAAGTATATGCTCTTATTTTAAAGATGGTGAGTAAAGTTGTTTCAATGTCAATTCTGAATTAAAAATGCATCTCTTGTTTCTTCGTCCACTTGAAAGATTTAGCAAATGAAGGATAGTAATTCACAAAATGGATATTTACTACAAAGAATAACATGTTTAATTATGATAAATTTGGGACTAAACTATGAATTCCTTGAGGGTAAGAATTGGGTCTCTTTGTATCTTTCAATGTCATGTACCTAGGAGGTACTCAATAAATGTAGGTTGAACAGTTTAATATTTTAGACTGGCATTAGTTAACTTCAAAGTCAGTGAATATTTAGGAAAATACTAATAAAGATAACAATTATTTAACATGCTAAATGATTCTTGTTGCCCTTCAAAAACTAATCTTTGCATATGGATACTACTTGCTTGGCTAAAAAGCTATAAAAATTAATATGAACCACACTGGATGCTGTGAGAGGGGAATAAGAAACAGAGTTGATACAGGAAGTTCATACAAACTTATTAAAGCTGTGAAAGCCATAAGAGTTATAGAATTTTAGAGCTCTAAGGGATCTTATATAATAGTTCATTAGAACAAAAATGTCACATGATCATACAGAATTGAAAAATGATACAGGATTTCACATCAAACTCTTGTGGTCTGAGAAGGCTTCATAGTTGAGATGAACTTAAAGCTTTACCCTGAGGGAAGGAAAGAAAAAGCAGAGAGGGAGTGGAGGACACTCAGCAGAGTTTAACTGTGTGAACGAAAAGCCTGGAGTCAGAAAAGGATAAGATATTTTGAAATTTAAAAAATAACTTGATTGAATACAGTGTTTATATGAGTGAGGGAAAAGACCAGATTGTAAGGGAGTATTTGATGCTCACCTATGGAGTCTGGACTGAAAAGACTGATTCTAAGAACTAATAAATGGCTTTTAAAACAACAGTAATGTAACAATTTAAGGAGGATAAATTAACTGATGCTTTTGTAGTCTATTGTCTTGAGGCAGTTAAAAATAAGCACCCGAATGGACTAGTTAATAAATATTCCTACACATTTATATATTCAACCTTACATCCTTTTTTAAAATATCAAGATTTATAAACAAATTTTAAAAGAGGAGAGTGGAGTGGTGATGAGACCCTTTTATTTGCTTTAATGGTGTGATCTAACCTTTTGAAAACAAGAAACATGTTCAATTTTTAACTTAAAATTTTTTTAATAAAATGAAAAACACATGGCAGCTGGCCAACTAAAGAATGGCCTATTCCTTAAGGTACAATTTGATTTGAATGACAATTATTATTTATATGAAATATGAAAGTTTAATTTCCTCCCTACTGTTCTTATTGCTTATAAAGAGATACCGGCATAGCTCTTAAGCTATTCTTAGCATGAAACTTAGTACTTTGGCATCATACTGATGATGTCAACCTAATTTAGTGTAGAAACTTAGGTACTAAAATACTGAAATGAGAAAGCAGCGTTTTGTTGAAAATTACCACACAGCATTCCAAATTTCACACATTATATTTTAGAAGCATCTTTTTCTTATACATTTTATTTTTAAAAAAGTATTGTGGAAAATATCAAATTATACAAAAATATAACAATATAATGAAAAATGTATAATAAAACCTCAAGAACCCATAATTTAGCTTCAACAACTATCAGCATTCTGCTAATCTTATTTCAACTACTTCCCTTTTTTTCTGAAATATTTTAAAGCAAATCTCAGACATGGTGTAAATTTATTCATAAATAGACACATTAAAGGAGCCTGTTTCCCCTGAAATTTTTCGCTTCTTAATAAAGCTAAAACCTTGGAGTCATCCTTGACTTATCTTTCTCACACCTCAGAGCCAATCTCACAGTCAATACCATATAGATTTTGAACCTCCCCTGCTACCAGCTACCACTGTCATCTAAACCACAATCGCCTTTTGCTATGCTATGGCCATGCCTTGCTAACTGGTCTCCCTAGTCGCTCTGTAACCTCTTTGTACTTGTTCCCTCTGCCTGCAATGCTTTTCTTCAAACACACAAAAATAAGCACACACAAACTGGGGTTTTGTCACTTCCTGAAGGTCTCTTTGAATTTCATCCTATCAAGACTTGTCCTAACCATCTTATCTAAACAACATGGCAACAACCACGGTCCCTACCATTACCCTATTCCTCTGGCCATTTTTTCCATAACTACCTGATGTATTTACAACCCTGTTTTCTGCAAGAATGTAAGTTCCAGGAGGGCAGATTCTTTGTCGATTTTATTCACTGTAGTATCACCAGTGTCTAGAATAGTGATAGGCAGATCTGGAGTGGGCACTTAAACATTTAAGACTGAAAAGAAAATTATTTGATAGCTAACAGATTAGGACAGAATTTAAAAACTTCTTCCTAAAGAATTTGAAACAAAAAGTGATTAAAATTCATCTGGGAAGTACACCTTTTGAGGGTTTTGCTAGATTTAGTTTTTTAAATCGAGTCTATCAACAATTTAAATCCAGTTAAATTCTAGTAAACAAGTCTTATTTAAGTAGTGTGGGTTATGTACCTGAAAAATATCTAACTATATTTAAAAGAGTGGGTTTATATAATGTCAAGTCTTCAATAAGCATCTAGAATTATATATAATTAATCATTACTAAAACAAAAATACCAGAGGCTCTAATCCTCTGTTGTAGTCAATGTTAAGCCTAAAAGCAGTGTCTCACAAATCAAAATTCATTTCAGACCCTCAATTACTGATTCTTCTTGCCCCTTGTTTTGAACTATTAGAAGTAGGCTAATTTGAACCAAAAAATTATTTTAGCTGTAAAAGTTCAATGTCTTTGCGATATATCTTATATTTTAGGGGAGGAGGGGGAGAAAAGGGTTAAGGCAGCTAGCTTATTACTCACCATTCAGATTTTAGACCTTGGAAACCAAAAGCTAGAAGGAATTTCCCATTTCGTAAGTGTTATTTGCTGCTGATATTGAAATGCTCATATTGTACCAGATAATCTTTAAGGTCTCTCTAGGTCACAACATTATATTATTCTATATATCTTAAACCTGCAATGCTTACCCAGGAAGAAAAAGCAGCTTGCAGTAGGTCAGACAGCACCTGGTTATTTACTAGCCATGCAAGTTAAGCAAGTTACTAAACTCTGAAGCTGCTTCCTCATATTAAAGGGGGGTTAATAACATCTATCTGGCAAAGTTATGGAAAGGACTAAAGAGAACATGTTAAATGCGTAACAAAGTGTTTGACATACAGTTTTTTCACAATGTAGGCAGCTATTACCTCGCTCTAATGCTATCATTCTTTTGCCAAGGATAGTGCAATGTAGGATCAACTGCGCCAATAAAATTGGGGCAAAGGAGATAAGAAAAGTTGGTACACTCCAGTACAAATTTTGTATGCATATTAGAAAATTATTTTTGTTTTCTCTTTACAAGAAAATGTTGCTACTGTGACTGTCATTAAACACCAGATTGTTTACAATCCATGTTGTGAAATTTACATCTGTTCATAGATTTAACTGAGTTGGCATAATGTGGGCGATGACTGTAAGAAACTGTCCAAGTTCCCTACTACTGACACTTCCTTGATTGCAGAATACGAAGAGGTAGTCAACTTTTCCCCTTAAAGTGTGTCTGAAATATACCACTGGCAGTGCAGCCATAACAACATGATTCTTCTCCCATCTCTCCCTTGCTCTACAGCTGGTGCTTCTCATTTTGAAAATGAGAACACCCGAACTCCAGGTTTCCAGTGGCCTTGGTAAAATGTGAACGCCAAATGACGTCTCTATTTCCCCCGGGGCTGCCAAGCCTAGGGGAAGTCCCTTCACGGAGAGAGGGGGCTGGAGGGAACTGTATCTGCAACTCACTGGGTTGAGGCGCAGGAAAAGGAAACTTCCTTCTTGGACTCGAGGGGAGGGTGAGAGAGACGAAAGGAAAGGGTGGGGGTGGTGCAAGAATGGCTTGCGTTTCGGTTACCCCGCCGGACTCGTAAGGCCTCCGCCAGCCCCGCGATGGAGGTCACACCCGCACTGGCGTCGCGGAACCAGAAAAGCCGACAGTGCAGCACCTCGGTCGGAGGGCGAGCTCAAGGTGTCCTCCAGCGGAAGAAAGCTCCTGGCCCCGTCCCCACCCCGCCTCGCTTCCCGGGGAGCGGCGGTTGGCCAGGAGCGGGGCAGAAAACCGCCGCCGGGCCCGGAGGGGCACCGGGCCGCGCCCATTACCCAGGCTTCTGGCTGCGGCAGGCCCGCCGGGCGCTCTGCGAGGCCGGGGTGCGGGGAGCCCCTCACTGGCTCTCGCTGGGCTCCGCCACCCCTTCCCCCCACCGCGGTACCTGCACGGCACGACTGAGGAAGGTGCCTGCGTCGGCCGCCAGCTTCTTCACATTGAAGTCCATGATGTTCATCCTGGGCGGCAGCCGGGCGGAGCCGCCGGCTGATCTAGCCGGGAGGAGGAGGCACCGCGGCAGGGCTGGGGCGCCGGGGGCAGAAGTGGTAGGTGGAGGGAGGCGGCGCCAGCCCCGCCGCCTCAGCTGTCGTTTCCCTGAGGGGGGAGGATGAGGTGGGGCGAGGGAAGAGAAGGAGGGCCCCAGAGCAGGCCGCGCCCTGGCGGCGGCGGCGGCCCAGAAGCTGAATCCGGCAGGCCTGGAGTGCGGCGGTTAGTATCGGCGCCGGCCGCGGCAGGCGAGCCGCAGACCGACCCGACCCGACCCCGCGACGTGGAGCCGGGTCTCCCACGGAGGAAGCGAGCGCCGGCCGCTGGGCGGAGCCTTTGTGGAGGTTATCGCGGGAACAGCGCCCCCTTGAGGATTGCGGCGGCCCAGCCCCGGGGCGCGTCGGGAGCTCCTCCCGGCTCCAGTGGAGAGTGCGGCGAGGGGCGCGCCGCCGGGTCGCAAGGCCGCAGCGTCGTGGCACGTTTGCCGTTAACCTCTGAGAATCCAGAGCGGAGACAACACAAATGCCCCTTTTTGTTTTAAGAGGAAATATGGAAGTTAACAGCATAGAATTACAATATCTATGAAATTAGAACCAACAGGCCCTCGTTATCCTGTAGCTCCCGCGTGCCACGCTGATCTCTGAGGCCTGCATGTCACTCAGGGAACGTTTGCAGAACAGTGTTGAATTTATTGTTCCCACCGAGCCTGTTCATTCATTCTGCATAGTTGAGTACCTACTGTGTGCCAGGCGCTGATTCAGGTGCTGGAGATAGCATGCTGAATAAGACATCATCCTGCCCTCAAGCTCAGTCAGGTCACTTGACAACCTTTAGGGACTTACCCACTCGCACCAGAAGCTCTGTAACTATTTGCTGCTGCAAGGACTTTGTGACTATTTTAAGGCAGCAGGCGTGGGCTGGATTAGAGATCAACACTAGGTGCCTACAAAGCACAGTGCCAGGTGGAGGACAGAAAGAAGTATAAGATGGTGAGTGAGATAGGAAAGCCCTTAACAGTTCAGCTTGACTAATTTTAATAACAAATGAGAATATGATGTGAAATCTATTCAAAAACCTGTCATTCAAGTAACTTCTTAAGAAACCTTCCTGGTACAGCCTGTGCTTGAATGAAGTTACAACAGGTGCAAACATAGAAGGAGATACGTTGTTATTTCAAGAATAAGAATATTTTTTGTGTGGTTTTGCCCTTTTAATACAATAGGGCTGGAAAAAAGCAGGCCCGGCAGGCAATGAAATGAGCTCACATTCAGGCTTCAGTATTTTACTATAACAGCAGTCACAGATGCAATAGCTGTTGTTAAAGGTTGAAAGATGAATGCAGTAAAAGCATTATAAGGACAAACAGATAACATATAAATATTTGTGTTTTTATTCTTTGTTGTGGTAATAGAAACAGTCATCTCCTTTCTACGGTAACTCCAATATAATGCAATCTCTCAGGTTTGAAATACCCCATATTGCTTTCATTTCAACTTATTTTTCCAGAAATATGGAAATTTGATCTTCCTATCCCATTTATTGTCTATTTTAGTACTTTATGTGGAAAAGTACTTACCCTCTCTCCAGATCTCTGTCTTTAAAATAGATGTATTGGCCATAACCTATGTCCATCTCTGCAAAAGGATCACAAAACCTTGTCCGCCATTAGGGGAAAGAACCCTGGATCCTTTTCCTCAAATGTTTCTTCTCAGATTCAGAAAACACTTCTTCCTTTTGAGTCCTTTATAGCTGTAATCCAGCTTGCCACTCTCCTTAAGATGCCCACCTTACTCTCATATACCTTTATTCTCAGGCTTTGATAATTTTTCTTTCCAGAGAAAATATAAATCATCACGCTATTTGGCAGGAGCATCTTCAACAAAATTCCCTTATTTCCACCTCCTATCCTCTCCACACTCCTTCCCCCATTACTACCAAATGTTTCAAAGGAAGAGGTGTTCAGGTGTTCTGAGTAGAGCCACTGCTCTCTTAATCTTGGCTGCACATTGGCATTACCTGGAGACTTTAAGCAACCACTGATGCCTGGATCACCCCCCAGAGTGTGGACTGGGCATTGTGATGTTTAGAAGTCCCCTTAGGTGATTCTAAAGTGTGACCAAGGTTGAAAATGAACCCATCATCCTCTGGAATTTGTTCTACCCTTTGTCTACAGATAGATCCCATTTCTCTTACCAGATGTGAATCCCCAAGGACAGCAACCATTTCCTACTCATTTTAATGGTCTACATGCCTGGCAACATAGTAGATTCTGAAATAATTTGTTAAATAAATAAAGTAATCAAGTCAAGAAGCATACAGTTTTAGGCTCTTTTGTGATACCACCCACCCCAACCTAAATTTCCAACCACCTGTGAGCTTGTTGTAGTTTGCTTTTCTTGAAGTTGCTCCTCTTCTTGAGTTTCCTACATTGGTAAATTGAATCGTATGCCCCAAATCACCTAAGCCAGAAATCTGAGTCCCTGTTGTTCCTCTTATTTCCCACCTCCAATTGATCTAGTCTTGGTATTTTTTTCCTCTGGAATGTTTCTCATCTTTATCCTCTTCTTTAAAAAATTTGTAGCTTGAAACAATTTCAAACTACCAAAAAAGATGCAAGAACAGCACAAAAACTTCTGTATACCCTTTGCCTAGAAACCTCACTCAAGCTTTGCCAGGTACTCCAATACTGTTTTTACAGCAAAAGCACCCAAGTCAAGATCATGTGTTGCACCCAGTTGGCATGTTGCTCAATCCTCCTTCAATCTGAAACGGTTCCTTAGGCTTTTCTTGACACTGTCCCTTCTCCTTTCTTCCTTAGAGTTAACAACTATTCTTAAATTGGTGTGATTAAAGGACACGGGGAGCACTGTAGGGGGGAAGGGCATGCCTTCAACCCGCACTTGGGTGAGGCAAAGACATAAAGTGTAACCATAATGTTTGTACCCTCACAATACCCTGAAATAAAATAAAAAAAAATTGGTATGATTAATTTCTGTTACGCTTTTGTAATGTCATTGAATTTATATGTCTATAAATGATACTACTATATTATATTTTTAAACTGGGTAAATGATATCATATAGATGTATCCTTTTGCAATTAAAGGTTTAACACTTTTGTTTGTTGTGTCTTCTGACTCATTCTTTGTAGATTGCTTCCTTTTGTATCTTATACCTCATAGCTTTTTTTAAAAAATGGACTCATTTTTAGTGATCTTAAAAAAATATATGTTTATCAGAGATCCAAGGTAATCATTGGCCAGTAAGCGATTTTTATATGAATTTCTTTATTGTAAAACTAAATCAGTGGAAGTACAAGCCATGATATAAATTGTCAAGGAAAATCTTTTTTCTCCTCTTTCAGAGGTTATGCCATGACAGAAAAGCTTCTTTGTCATCTCATTGTTCCAGGGGGTGGGTTTTATCTAGTCTATCTACACTTTCATTGAGGTACAGAACTTCATGGGTTTTTAATTTCTGTGTGTGTATGAGGGCATGAAATGAGGGAAGGCACTCATAATTACTGATTTCTGCTTGCACCAAGGGCCCAAGGTTTTATCTGTTTACCATGTGTTTTTAAAAAGAGTAATTATTTTAAATTGATGAATAAAAATTGTATATACTGTATTGTGTACAACATGATGTTTTGGAATATGTATGCATTGTAGAATGGCTAAATTGAGCTAATTAACATGCATTACCTCACATACTTATCATTTTTGTGGTGAAAACACTTAAAATGTTCTCTCTTAGCAATTTTCAAGAATATAATATGTTGTCATACAACAGATCTCTTGACCTCATTCTTCCTATTTAACCAAAATTTTGTACTGTTTGACCAATATCACTCATCTCTCCACTTCCCGCTTATGCCCACCCCTCCTGATCACCATTCTATTCTTTGTTTCTGTGAGTTCATCTTTGTTTGTTTGTTTCTTTGTTTTTGAGACAGAGTCTTGCTCTGTTGCCTGGGCTAGAGTGCCGTGGCATCAGCCTAGCTCACAGCAACCTCAAACTCCTGGGCTCAAGCAATCCTTCTGCCTCAGCCTCCCAAGTAGCTGGGACTGCAGGCATGTGCCACCATGCCCGGCTAATTTTTTCTATATATTTTTAGTTGTCCAGCTAATTTCTTTCTATTTTTAGTAGAGACAGGGTCTCACTCTTGCTCAGGCTGGTTGCGAACTCCTGAGCTCAAACAATCCACCCACCTCGGCCTCCCAGTGTGCTAGGATTACAGGCATGAGCCACCGCACCCGGCCAAAATCAAAGTGTTTCTGGTGCAGTCTTCAGATTTTTCTAGATATAAGATTATATCATCAGCAAAGAGGGACAGTTTGACTTCATTTCCAATTTGGATGCCTTTTATTTCTTTCTCTTGCCTGATTGCCTTGGTTGGGACTTCTAGTACTGTATTAAATAGGAAGGTGAAAGCAGACATACTTGTTCTAGTTCTTAGAAGACAGGCCTTCAAATTTTCCCCATTCAGTATGATGTTAGCTGTGGGTTTGTCATATATGGCCCTCATTATTTTGGGCCATATATGCCTAGTTTGTTGAAGGTTTTTACCTTGAAGCACTGCTGAATCTTATCAAATGCTTTTGCTGCATCTATTCATGATCACATGGGGTTTTTTCTTCATTCTATTGATGTGATGTATCATGTTTATTGATTTGCTTATG
>CAUYSK010056222.1:0-18915 GCA_963575035.1 Avahi laniger
TTTGAGGAGAAGGATGATGAGTTGAGTTTGCAAATGTTGGATCTGAGTTTCCTCTGGTTCATGCAAGTACCGACTCTCAGTAGATAGTTGGATATTTAGATTCAGAGTTCAAAAGGAAGCTCAGGGCAGTAGACGATGATTTGGGGGTGACCAGAAGAGAAGAGCAAGTGAGCTTCACAAGCAGAAGAAACACCTTCGTGAAAAGAGGAGAAGGCAGAGCATGGAATTCTGAAAAGTCCCAGCACTTAACAGATGCCTGGAGAAAGAGTTGCTCAGAAAAGAGACTGAGGAAAACTTCCAGAGGTTCCAAGGAAACCAGGACCGGCCCTAGAAAGCTGAGCCTTGGGGACCCAGATGTCACCAAAGGCCATCAGAGGCCAGCTCCAGGAAAACAAGGAATCTTTCTGCTTCTGCTTCCTTGGTGCCTGGCCCCAAATGTTCACCTTCCCAGCCTCCTCGCTGCACGCAAGCACAGAAGGGAGCCCTCCCGACCCAGCTGGGGACACTTACGGACACCTACTGTGGGCTGGCACTGAGCAGGGCAGTTTACATCCGTTGTCTTTTTTAACCCTCTTGATCGCGCTGGGAGTGAAACATTATATTCACCTCATTCATTTGATGAGGAAACTGAGGTTCAAAGAAGTAAGGTCACTTGTCAGCTTCCCATGGGGTTGGCTGCTATTAATAGAATCACTCAACAAGAGATACTGAGACTCTGCATGAGGCTGGAGGGAGGATTTCAAAAAGGGCAGCTGGTTTGCATTACGGGAAACTGAGGCACAGAGATGTTACTTGCCTGACGTCACATGGCTAGTGGCTGGTTCTAATCCCAGGCTAGCCCACCTTCAGGATCCAATGATAATGAGGAGGAGGATGATGATGACATGACAGCAACAGCGATAATAACAATAACAATCATTTGCTGCTACGTTTATGAGGCACCTATAATGTGCCGAAATTGGTGTGCTTCATGCATTATCTCACTTAATCCTCATGACAGCATAATGAGGTAGGGCTCTCATAAACCCCCCTTTGACTGTGGGTGTAAAGGGGCTCAAATTGCCACCAGGAGCAGCGATAATCCTTCCACAGGGACTTGAAGCTGGAGGTGGGATGCAGGACAAGCAGAGGGACAGGCTGCCCAGCACAGCAGATCCTGGTTCCCCAGGCCAGAGGCGGCCCCAGGGAACAGACAGCCCAGCCCAGGCGAGGGAGACACGCTGCCCAGACAAACCGCAGAAGCGTCTGGGCGCTGCTGTCTCCTGCCCTCCGAGAGCTTGTAGCAGCTTGTGCAGCTCTCTGGGGCAAGACGATCAAGGACTGGCCCTCCTGTCCCGAGTGCTGCTGAGGAAGCTGCCCTGTGTGCCGTGGGGCTCATCTCTCCAGGCAGCCCAGACCCAGACCCTGCAATGAACCGGGCGCAAGTCTATCGCTTGGAAGGTGGGGAGAGAAGGGTCCCCAAACAACAGAGCCTGGAGGGAATTTCAGCAACTACCATGGGCTTCTACTCTAGGCTTTTTAGTCTCTCTTCCAGAATTAGGGCCTGCTGGGCAGTTTATTGCCTTTCCTTTTAAGTTACACTTGAAATAATATTTCAGTAATCATCCTAGCAGAAGGCTCCCCAGTGCCTAGATAGGTGCTTACTATTAATACACACTAAAAAGGATAAATATTTATTGGGCATTTATGATGTGACAGGCAATGTGCCCTGAGCCTTACGTTCATCATTTCCTTTAATGTTCAGTACAACCCTACGTTCTCTTATTATCTCCATTTTACAGGTGCGAAAACTGAGGCTTAGCAAAGTGAAGTAACTTGCTCACGGTGACATCATGAAAATGTGGCAGAGCTAGGATGTGACTGGAGTCTGTGTTCATAACTGTTCCACCATGATGCCTTCTTGTGCAAATGGGTAAAAATGTGTACGTCAGTTTGTACATGCGTGCGTGCGTGTGTGTGTGTGTGTGTGTGTGTGTGTGTGTGTAGAAAGGCAGCCTAATTTGGTAGAGACATTTGGGAACCTTAGGCTCGAAGCTTAATTCTACTGTATGAAAACTGCGTGACCTCAATGAAAGAACTTTATATCTTTGAGCTTTAGTGGTCTCATCATTTTCTTTTTTCAAGCATCCAGTTGTGGAAAGAGGAAGACAAAATGTGACTCTGAAATAACAAATATGAATGCAATGGAAATACGAAGCATGATCGAATGTACATAGACACTGTGTGCCCACGTGTGTTTGTGAATGTGGCAGGTCCCCTGGCGGGTTTGTGAGTGTGTGTGTGCACGTGAGCGTGTCTAGCAGAACTCATGTCTGTTTGCTCTCTTGAGAGCCCTGGTTATGCACTCTAGGCCCAGGAAAGGTATCCAGAGCTCACTCGTTATACACGTCTGCCCGCCATTCTTATAAACCTTGTTTTCTGCAAAGATGACAGCTGCCTCCCAGCTGTTGAAGTTTGGGTTATGGCATGAGTGGAAGTTCAAGGCTACTTCCAAACCTGAATGCACGCTCAGCCCCTCCTCCTACCCACTGTCCTTTTCTTGGCCCAAAACTATGCCCTCACAGATTTCCCTTAGGCTGGTTAAATGAGCCACATACAGTCCCCTGAGTAAATGAAACCTCAGTGTGGAGGGGGCAGAGGAGAGGGTACCTGCTCCAGTCTTATTTCACTCTCGGCATCCTAAGTAAATGCACTCTGCACAAAGGCATGGACTTTGGCTTGTCCATGTAGAGTGGGTGCTCCATAAATATATGTTAAAGACATCAACAACCCTCAAAGGTCACTTTTATAAGCCCCATTTTACAGATGAGAGAACTGAGGTTTGGAAAGCTTAAGGAATTTATACAAGGTCACATAGCACATAAGCAGCAGACAAGATCCTGACCCAGGTCCATCCTACATCAAATCCCGTGCTTATTCCACTGTGCCCAAGAAAGTGTCAACCTAGGAGCATCTGGCAAGGTCACGGGTGAAACAGCTGGGGTTTCCCAACGGGCTCTGACACGAAGCCTTAGCTGGGAGACTGGGAAAGAAAGCACTTTCTCAGCCCGAGGTTGTCTGAGGGAGGGCTAAGACTCGGAGACCACCCTAGCAGTGCTCTGAGGGCCTTCGTCCTGCTTGCATGCTCGGTTTCCTTATCTGCAAACTGGTCTAACATGCTGCTCCTCTCAGGGTTGCAAAGACCAGAAGACTGTTCAGGTGGGGAGAACAGCACATACAGGTGTGTGAATCACAGATGAAGAGAACAGCAGACAGTGGGGCGGGAGAAAAGGCAGGAGCTGGGTCCTCAAGTTCTGATGAAGCCATTTCCAAATTTGGTGGCCTAAAACAAAAGAAATTTATTCTCCCATGGTTCTAGAGGCCAGAAGTCCAAAATCAGTTTTGCCAGGCAGATATCAAGGTGTCAGCAGGCCTGTGCTGCCTCTGGGGGCTGCAGAGGAGAATCTGTTCCTGGCCTTTTCTGGCTTCTGGGGGCTGCCAGCTTTCCGGGGTCTCAGTGGCATCACCCCAATCTCTGCACCTGCAGTCACATTGCTTCTCCTCTTCTGTCCGTGTGTGGTCAAATCTCCCCCTGCCTCCCTCTCATAAGAAGACATGTGATGGTATTTAGGCCCACCGGGATGATCCAGGATAATCCCCCCATCTCAAGATCCTTAATGTAATCACGTCTCCAAAGACTCTTTTTCCAAAAGAAAAAAAATTGTATGTACAGGTTTCAAGGATTAGGACCATTGGGGGCCATTTTCCAGCCTATCACGCCGTCTGAGTAAGCGTATACTTTACCTGGTGGCAGTGGGGAGCCACTGGAAGGTTTCGGGTGACAGAGTGCCGTGATAAGATTTATTTTCTGAAACAAGTGTGGACTCTCCCACACATCCTGTGGCAAGTCCGCTCCCTACTCAAGATTTCTGAGAAGTCCCCAAGGCTTACAATCTTTGGTCACTTCTGGCACCCTGTTCCGTGTATTCACTTTCTCACACATGATGTCCTACGCTCCTGCTCACATGCAGAACTAAATCCCTCTTCCCTGATCTTCACCACCCCCCAAAAAAAATTCACTCACATAAAACATTTGTGTGTTGATGACTTTACTGCGGGTTTGCAGTGTGAGAAGCAGTTGACATCACAGAATGCAAATAATTTTATATTAAGTATTAAATTCCCATTTTTGTGCATCCTTGAACCACTCTGGCGGCCTTCTTCCCAGCTCTCCTACCATGTCCCCGGCCTCTTTCCTCCACTCGGCTTTACCACTTTTCTTTTCTCTGCTCTACCCTATCCCCAATTCTTGTAATTTCTAAGACTGAGCAGTTAAGGTATGTCTTAGCCTCTCCAAGGGAACTATTATTTTTCTAAGCAAGTGCAACTTCTTCCCCAAGAGGATCCCTAAAACCGACAGGTGAAATAATTTTTCATCTTGTTACACGTGTGCATGGAAAGACGTTATAGGTTAAATACATTTACAGGGACATCACATATGTAAATACACACACACACACACACACACACACGCCCCCAAAGGTCATAGCTCAGTTCCAACTTGAAAGAAGCATGTTCTAATGTCATCACCACGACCAACCAACCTGTCTGATTTGAACTGTGGTTGGCAGTGAGTAATTAGCATTCACCAGGATGGCCAGACCCAGCGCTCCACTGTGGGTCCCACCAGACTGCCTCACAGCGAGAGGCTCTGCTCTGGGGTAATTACCTATTCCTTGCACACCAGTTGCCCTGGTGTGATGTCAGCCCCTCCACATTGTTTATTTTAATTAAAACAGAAATTGCAGGTCTTAGGTGCTTGTAATTACAGCCCGTGAACTACATTGACTGAGGCCCCTAATTAACCTGAAACACGTCTACCTGGCTGGAGGTGTAAGTTTGGACTTGACTGGTGCAGGGCTCTGTGTCGGCACTGAAAAGAGAACTGGGGGACTGCTGGTGGAGACGGGGATAGGGCGCTCCCCCTACAAAAACAGCTACACAGCAGCCTGGACCCCCCGAGACCACACCGTGGGCGCAGTATCATTTCCAAACGTACCTATCATTAGCACAGGACACATCAGCAAAAGTGTATTGATAACATCTGAAAATCAATTAATGTAATCACCAATAGAATAAAAAACAAAAACAATAGATCAAAAATAAAAAAAACAAAAAACACGTTATCATCTTAATAGATGCAGAAAAAACATTGGACAAAAATCCAACACCCTTTCATTATAAAAAACACTCAACAAACTAAGGATAAAAGACAGCTTCCTCAACCTGATAAAGGGCATCTATGAAAAACCCACAGCTACATCATACTCAAAAGACTGGATACCTTCTCTCTAAGACCAGGAACACACCAAGGATGTCCACCCTCACCATTCTATTCAACATTGTACTGAAGGTTCCAGCCCAGACAATTAGAAGGAAAAAAATAAAGACATCCAGGTTGGAAAGGAAGAAGTAAAACTATCTCTATTTTTAGATGAGATGATCTTATATACAGAAAATATTAAGGAATCCACTAAAAAATTGGAACTAATAAACAAGTTTAACAAGGTTGCAGGATACAATATCAATATACAAAAATCAATTGTATTCCTATACACTTTCAATGAATAATTCAAAAATAAAATTAAGAAAACAATTTCATTTATAATAGTAAAATATTTAAGAATAAAATTAATAAAAGAAGGCAAAACTTATACTCTGGAAACTGCAAAACATTGTTGAAAGAAATGAAAGAAGACCTATAAAATTGGAAAAGCATTCCACGTTCATGGATTGGGAGACTTAATGTTGTTAAGATGGCAATATTCCCCAAATTGATCTACAAATTCAACATAATCTCTATCAGAATCCCAGCTGGCTTCTCTGTAAAAATTGAAACTGGTTCTAAAATTCATATGTATTAATAATTGCAAGAGTCCTAGAATAGTCAAAATAATTTTGAAGAAAACAAAGTTGGGGGACTCACATTTCCCAATTTCAAGACAGAGCAGCAGTAATCAAGGCAGTGAGGTACTATCATGAGAACAGACATATAGACAAATGGAATAAAATTGAGAGTCCAGAAATCAAGTCATGTGTCTGGGGCCAACTGATTTTTGATGAGGGTACCAAGACCATTCAATAGGGAAAGAATAGTCTTTTTAACAAATGATTTGGAATAACTGCATAGCCACATGCAAAAGAATGAAGGTGGACCCGTACCTCATATCATGTATAAAAAATTAATTCAAACTATGTCGAAGGCCTAACTACAAGGGCTAAAACTAGAAAAATCACAAAAAAGAGATAAATCTTTATTACCTTTTAATTGGCAATGACGCCTTTGAAATGCTGCTAAAATCACAAACAATAAAAGAGAAAATAGATAAACTGGATTTCATCAAAATTAGAAACTTTTGTACTTCAAAGGACAGTCTTAAGAAATGAAAAGACAACCCACAGAATGGGAGAAAATATTTGCAAATTATATAGCTGACAAGGAACTTGTACTAGAACGTGTAAAAAGCAGTAAAAACTGGATAATAAAAAGACAAATAACCCAATTAAAAATTGAGCAAAGGATCTACATAGACTTTTCTCTAAAGAAGATATATAAATAGCCAATAAACACATGAAAAGATGTTCAACACCATTAGTCAGGGAAATGCAAATTGAAACCGTAATGAGAAACTACTTCACAGCCATTAGGAAAGATTAGATATCAACAAAAGTCAGAAAACAACAAAACATCAGTGTCAGAGCTGTGGAGCAATTGGAACCCTCACACACTGCTGATAGGAAGATAAAATGGTGCAACCACCTTGGAAAACCGCTTGAGAGTTTCTCAAAAAGTTCAGCACAGAGTTACCATATGACTCAGCAATTTCACTCCTAGGTACATAATCAAGAAAAAGAATACATATCTCACACAAAAAACTTTTACACAGATGTTTATGGCAGTATTACTTATAATAGGTCCAAAGGTAGAAATGACCGGAATGTCGATCAACTGACGGTAGAAAGACAAATGTGGGATAACCGTATGACGGAATATTATTCAGCCATAACAAAGGATGGAATGTTGATACGTGCTACAAAATAAATGAACTTTGAAAGCGTTATGATAATCAAAAGAAAACAGTCAAAAAACATAATACATACATACATAATTCTGTTTAGATATAATGGTCAGAAGAGGCAAATCTCTAGAGACAGAAAGTAGATTAGTGTTTTCTTAGGGCTGGGGGAAGATGGGGAGATAGGAGAGTGATAGCTAAAGGATGCAGAATTCCTTCTGAGGTGATGAAGATGTTATAAAACTGACTATGATGATGGCTGAACATATCTGCAAATATACAAAAAAACATTGAATTGCACACTTTCAATGGGCGAAGTGTAGGTCTGTGAATTTCATCTCATCAAAGCTGTTTAAAAGTGTGTTGGGTACCTAAAATAAGCCAGGAACTATACCAGGATACCAGGTGCTGAAATAAAAGCTAGTTCAAATCTACAAACATAGTGTCTCTTTTGTTTTTTAAATTATTCCTCTTCAATTTTTAGAAAATTAAGAAAAACCACATGGAAGAAAGAGAAATCATCTGTAATCATATCATCCTGTGATCACCACTATTTACATTTTTCATGCATTTTCTCTGTTTTTCACATCCAGAAATCTTTTAATGTACTAGATATCATTTCAAGCCTATTAAAACAGCAGTCCCCGACTGTTGCAGCACCAGGGACCAGTTTCATGGAAGACAATTGCAACTTGTAATGGGTGGGGAGGGGGTGGTTTTGGACAGATTCTCAAAAGGAGCGCGCAACCTAGATCCCTGGCATACGCTCTTTACAGTAGAGTTCATGTTCCTGCTAGTGATCTAACGCTGCCGCTGATCTGACAGGAGGCGGAGCTCCGGTAGTGATGCGGGAGATGGGGAGCGGCTGTAAATACAGAGGAAGCTTCGCCTACGTGCCCGCAGCTCACCTCCTGCTGTGCAGCCCGGTTCCGAACAGGCTGCCAACTGGTACCAGTCTGTGGCCCAAAGGTTGGGGACCGCAGTCGTAAAAGATATTTCTATAACAAACTCTTACATGCTTACCAACCAACTTGAGGAATAGAACACGGTCCATAGAATAAAACACCATCAATGTGCATAACTATTCCGAGGACATAATCAGAGTTTATCCCAATTCGTGAGGCTCCTTTCCACAGCACCACACTGAACATCAAAACAAGAGAAATACAAATTTAACATAACTATCTCAGAGAAGGCTTTTATCTTTGTGAATATTTAAAAAAAATACTATATCTTTCATTTTCATGTAAATTTTTAAATAATAATGAGATATTTTTATAAATTTGTCATCTCTTGATGTTCCAACAAATTATGTATGCATGTCTCATGGCCATTTTTCCTTTGGTTTCCCTTTTTAATATTGATTTAAAAGATCCCTGTGTCTCTAAAGGACAGTAATTCTTCTGCAGTATGTATTGTATTTTTCCAATTTTGACATTTTTCTTTTACTGTTGCTTACAATATTTTTGAAGACATAGAAATTCTCTTTTTTCAGTGTCCAAATATATTATTCTTATCCTTCAGATTTCCTCCATTGCTTTTAGGCTTAGAATGTCTTTCATCATCTGAAAATCAGTTAAATATGTAGTATACATTATTCTAGTTTTTAATGTAGGCAATTTTAACTTTTCACAATGCTGTGTTAAGTAAAATTTGTATATATCATAACTGCCCAAATCAGTAACTGCCTGTGTTTATAAAAATTAACTCTTTACTCCATTCATAATTTAATTTGGGAGATGATATGGGGGAAAGTTCTAATTTGATTTCATTCCAATAGTCACTGAAAAATCCATCCCTTTCCAAATAATTAACACTTCTTTAATCTTCTATTAAGCTCATAGGTATTGAAGACTATCCCTTCTATCCCGTAACATTATTTTTTGTTGTTACATAGATGTAACGCATAGTGGTGAAGTCTGGAATTTTAGTATAACCGTCACCCAAATAGAGTACATCTTATCCATTGAGAAATATCCCATCCCTCACCCCCCCCACTCTCCCAAGTCTCCAGTGACTATTATTCCACACTCTACACATGACATTGTATTTTAATTATTACATATTTATTATTTATTACATAATTATTACATATGCCACATTGTTTTCACTACAGTACTGTATATGTCAAATACATTTTAATGACATTCTTTTTTTCCCTTAGAGAGAAAAAAAGGTAGAGGTAGGGTCTCGCTCTGTTACTCAGGCTAGAATGCAGCGGCACAATTATAGCTCACAGTAAGCTTGAATTCCTGGGCTCAAGCAATCCTTCCATATCAGCCTCCCGAGTCGCTGGGACCACAGGCGTCTGCCACCATACCCAGCTAACTTCTTTTATTTTTTGTAGAGAAGGAGTCTCACTACGTTGCCCAGACTGGTCTTGAACTCCAGGCTTCAAGCGATCCTCTTGCCTCAGCCTCCCAAAGTGCTGGGATTACAAGCTTGAGCCACCGCACCCTGCCAGTATTCTTGCTGATATTCTTACTTCTGCTTTTTGGGGGAGAGAGGGGCAATTTTTTTTTGTCTAATGAAATTCAGACTCACTTTTAAAATCAAAATTTCAAACTTTATTAAATGTATAACTTAATGTGGGACTAATTAACATCTTTGCAATAAATATATGGTATTTCCAACTAGGTGTATAGTTGTCTTTTCATTCATTCTTTTTTTATGTGTATATTTTCAGTTAATGTTTGCAGATTTGATATTAATTTTTTTCCAAAATGTTATATTAAAGTTTTGGGTATACAAAAATATTGAAAGCATTTTACAGTGAGCAGTTGTATAGATTCTACCATTAACACGTCTTGCTTTATCACGTACCTTTCCATTTATCCATCTTGATTTTTTTGATGCATTTTAAATTAAATTGCATAAATACTTCAGTACATATCCCCCTAAATATTTCAGAATACATATCATTAACTGCAGTTCAATATTTTTTTACAGTTTTTTCTTTTGTGGTAAAATTTATGTATTAAAAAAGGCACAAATCTTAACTACACATTTGCTCAGTTTTGACAAATGCATGCACCTATGTCCCCAAACCTCTATCAAGATACAAACCCTGCATCATTCCAGAAAATGCCCTTATGCATATCCTTGCCAATGCCTATCCCTTCCCTCCAGACTCCATCACTATCCTGGCTTTTTCCCACCGTGAATTAGTTTTGCCTATTTTACAACTACATACAAATAGAATCATAGAGTATATACTTCTGTGGATGGCTTCTTTTGGATGACAAAATATTTTGAGATCCATCCATGTTGTTGTACGCTCAATAATTTGTTCCTTTTCATCACTGAGTAGTATTCCATTGCATGAGTATAGCAAAATTTCTTTATCCATTCCCCTACTGATGTTCACCTGGGCTGTCTCCAGTATCAGTAATGTCCTGCTGTGGACATTCTTGTATAAACCTTTCTGTGGACACATATTTTCAGTTTTCTCGGATAATTACCTGACTGAAATTGCTGGGTCACAGGGTAGATATGCGTTCAGATTTAGGAAAAACTGTCAGACTTTTGCCAAACTCCAGCCAACAATGTTTCAGAATCCCAGTTGCTCCACATTCTTGACATCTGGGGATTGTCAGCCTTTTTAATTTTAGATCTTTTGAACGTGTAAGAGTATCACATTGTGGTTTGAGTTTCCCTGATTACTAATGATAAGAACACTTTTGCATGTGTTCATGGGCCAGATATGTCTCCTCTTTGGTGAAAGCTGTCCAATTAATTTGCCCATTTTTATTGGTTTTTTACCCCTTTGCTGCATTGTGGTAGTTCTTTATATATCCCAGATACCGGTCTATTGTCAGATATCTATTTTACTAATATTTTTACCCAGTTTGTGAATTGCCTATTTATTTTCTTAACAGTGCTTGTTTATGAGCAGACATTTTCCAACTTTGATGAAGTCAAATTTGTGAGTTTTCCTTTTATGAGTCCGAAGAAAACTTTGTCTATCCCTAAGTCAAAAAGATATTCTATGTTTTCTAATGAAAGCTTTGTGATCTGTGTTTTGTATAAAGTAGAGGCTGAAGATTTTCTTTTCAGATGAATAATGGGCTATTCCAGCATCATTAGTTGAAAGACTTTCCTTTCTGCATTGAATTGTTTTGGTGTCTCTGTCAAAAATTAGTTGACCAGCTGAATCTATTTCTGAGCTTTCTGTTCGGTTTCATTAGTTGATTTGTTGATCTTTGTGCCAGTACCATACCGTCTTGATTCTTATAGCTTTAAAATGAGTCTTGAAGTCAGATAGTGTAAATTCTCCAACTTCTCCCTTCTTTTATCAAGATTGCTTTTGATAGTCTAGCTGCTTATATTTCTATATAAATGTTGGAATCATTTCTTCAATTTCTGAAAATGTCTATGGTGATTACGTTGAATCTATTGGTCAATTTGGGGGGAATTAACACCTTAGCAACATTGCATCTTCCTATCCATAAATGCCCACTGATTGGGGTCTTCTTTACTTGCTCTCAGCCATGTTTTATGGTTTCCAGTATAGGGTTCTTGTACACACAGTTAACTTTAATCCTCAGTATTTTTTGTTGTTGATGCTCTGCAAAGGGATTTTTAAATTTCACTTTCCAAACATTTGTTGCTGGTACATAAATAATAAAACTGATTTTTGTATATTTACTGTGAATCTCATGAGTTTTCTAGATTCACTTACTAGTTCTAGTAGTTGTTTAGTAGATTTCTTAACATAAACAATCATGACACCAACAAATAAATACAATTTTACCTCTTCCTCTCCTATGTGTATGCATTTTATTTTTTGTTTGGTTGGTTGCTTCGTTTTGCCTTTTTGCCATGGCTACAATCTCAGTACAATGTTGAATCGGAATAGTGAGAGAGGCATCCTTGCCTTGTTTCCAATCTTAGTGAGAAAGTGTTCAATATTTCACCAGTAAATATGATGTTTCCTATAGCTTTTTTGATGAACAGCCTTTATCAGACTGAGAAGTTTCCCTTTTATTGCTAGATCTATTACTAGGTTGTTTTTATCATGAATGAATGTCCATTTTTGTCAAGTACCTTTTCTTCTTGATACCTTTTTCTGCTTAGTTCTGTTAATGTGATGAATTACACGGTTGGATTTTCAAATGCCAAGCCAACTTTACATTTCTGGGATAAACCTTATTTGGTCATGAATGTGTTATTCTTTTTATATGTTACTGGATTTTATTTGCTAATATTTTGTTAAGGATTTTTGAGCATCTGTCCATCCAGGATTTTTTGGTCAAGAATTCTTATTTTTTTGGGGGGGAAAGGGAGTGAATATCTGTCAGATTTCAGTGTTATGACTTCATAAATGAGTATCATAAAATGAATTAGGAAGTGTTTCTCCCTGCTCTATAATCTGAAAGAGTTCAGGAAAGATCAGTGTATATTTCTCAACATAAATATTGAGAGAATTCACCAGTGAAAATGTCGAGGCCTAGAATTTTCTTTAAGGGAAGTTTTTTTTTTTAACTTGTTCTTTGACCCCGCATTTACATGGAGAATTTGGTATCTGTTTATTTGTGTGTTGGGAAGTAGTTTATTTTAGAGTCTGTTATTCATTTTTTTCAGCCTTTTATCTAATATAGTTCTGTTTTCCTAAGATGGAGTCTCCTCCTGGTGCTTTATCCTCTGATGTTCAAAACCGACAGAACACACAAAAACCTGCCGTTCCCAGCAGGCCCTGCTGCCTGGACTGTCCTTGTCTCTGTCCTCATTACACAACTTTCCTTACAGTGTCTGTTCCGCCCAGGATCAGTGTGTTATGGCCCCAACTTTCTACCCCGCCATTTTATTTAAAAAGTACGATCTCCAAAATATATATTGAGGATGGCATGACTTGGCTGCCTTAAAAAGTAATACTCCCAGACTTGAGAGATGGCCATCCAATTTTTTAATTGCTGCAGATGCTGTGTCTCTGTGCCAATGCAAAGAGAGGGAGAGGAAAAGAGTGTCTCCACTTTTATGACGGTGGGGCTACACTGTTTCTGCGTCTTCATTAAAGAGGTTAATTGGAAATCAAAAGAGGCTGTGTCAGGGGCAGCTCTGGCTAGCCAGATGCCATTTTCAACTGGAATTTGTCCAGCTGATTTCTTTGAAACCCTACAGCGCTTTGCTCAAGAGGCACAGTGCTGGCTGGCACCAAAGAAGTGGCTGCTACATAGTACACATTCAGCATATAGTAGCTCATTTTTTCCTTCTTTGCTCCTTCAGTTGATCATGTCCTCAACTGCATTCAGAAACGAGGGATTCCCCTCAAGAATCAGAAAGGATTGATAGCAATGGCTTAGGTTCCAAAGTCTCCCTTAAACTTATCTGCACTCCTGGTTCCTGCAAAGTTTTTGTAAGATCCTGGAAATACTCGGCCATTTGAACCCACTCAGTTCCTTCTGGCTCATGTGCCCCAACCATCAGCAAATTCAAACTTGGATGTGAGAAGTCTGTGAAGGAAAAAGCAGCATTGCCCCTTAACTGCTGTAAATAGGCAACCGAGTTAGTAGAGATTTGTGGTTGAGAGGATAAGGGGCAAACAGGCACAGGAACATTCTGGAGCTGAAGCTTACAGTGTAATAACAGGGAAAAGAACAAACAACCGAAATGCCCAGATAGCTTAGTCTTTTGAAGAACAGCTAATCCAGCTATTGGAGTTGCTAATGTCAAAGCAAAGATATAATTTCCAGGAAGGACATTTCCAAGCAGACTTGCTAAATTTTTTTGAATTGTTTACAACGATAATGTATTGTCAGAATATAAAAATGACCTTTTTTAATTGATATGTAGAAAAGAAGGGATTATCTACACCTGTAATGCCCAACATGCAGCTACTAGCTTCACGTGGCTATTAAGCCACATGAAATGTGGCTAATCCAAATTAATATGTGCTGTAAGCATAAAATACACACCAGACACACATACAAAGACATAGTAGGAAAAAAGGAATGTAAAATATTTACTAATAATGTCTCTTATAGGTTGCATGTTAAAATCCTCCTATTTGAGATGGATTGAATTAAATGAAATATATTATTAAAATTAATTTCACCTTTTTTTTACTTTTTAATGTGGTTACTAGAAAATTTCAAAGTCCATGTGTGCCTCATAGTATATTTCTATTAGACAGTTCTGCTTTAGACAATCAAAATGTGGCATTGTGAGGAGAGTTCTTGGACGCATGTATTAGTTTGCTAGGGTTGCCACAACAGACTGACGTAAACTGTAGAAATCTATTTCTCCCGATTCTGGAGGGAGGATGGAAGTCTGAGATCAAGGGTCAGCAGGGCTGGCTCCTTCTGAGAACTGTCTCCTGGGCAGGTGTGGATGGTCACCTTCTCCCTGTGTCTTCATGCGGTCTTCCCTCTGTGTGTGCCTGAGTCCTAATCTCTTCTTCCAAGGGCGCCAGTCAGATAGGATTAGGACCCACCATAAAAAAAGATCTCATTTAATCTTAATTACCTCTTCAGAGATCCTAGCTCCAAAATCTGTCACATGCTGGGGTACTGAGGGTTAGGACTTCAATATATGAATTGGGGGGTGGTGGGAACACACAATTCAGCCCAAACAGCATGACACTATCCTGGGTTTGAAACCTTTGTTCAGCATTTACTAGATATATGATCTGCAGTAAGGATTTCCTCTCTCTTTTCCTGAAACGTCTTACCAGTAAAACAGGGATAATTCCTTGTATATTATGTACATATATAATATAGTATAATATTTTATCATTAGCATTTCCTCCAGTTATTAGATACCTCACTATAATATAAATAATATAAATTTTGAGGGCCGCATTTTTCCATTTCTGTCACTATACTGACATATACGTATTTAACCAATCCACTCTTAGAGTACATTGGTTGCTTCTAATTTTCCACTATTACAAACAATGCTATAAATGAATAACATTCACTATGTCTTCATTTATATCTCTGATACTTCCTCATTATAAATTCTGAAAAGCAAAATTAATTGGTCAAAGGATATGTATCTTTTAAGATTTACATATCCGTTGAGAAATTCAGGAGGTTTAGACTCCCAACACGTGTGACAAAATTTCATTTTGTTCCCCATACCACGAGAACTAGGTATCTTCATTCTTTTTTATATATGTACATTTGAAGAGGGGGGAAAATGGTATCTTCTTACTTAATTTGGATGTTATTGTCATTTCAATAATTATTTAAATTATTTCAAAAAAAATTTTCAAAGAAAGGGGGGCCTTGCACCCTGCTGTCTGGATAGTTTGAGATGTTCTCAAGGCCTTGTTTGTCTGGAGTCTTGATTCTTCATGTCCAGCCTGCAATTCCACACGGTTTTCTTATCACGTCTCAACAGGTTTATGTCACACTCCTATATGCAGTTTTTTAAGATTTCCAAATCTATATTAATTGCCTACCATTGCTACAAAAGCTTACCACAAACTTGGTGGCTTCAAACAACAGAAATTTATCCTCTCACAGTTCTGGAGGCCGGAAGTCCAAAATCAAGGTGTCAGCAGGGCCACACTCCCTCCAAAGGCTCCAGCAGAGGATCCTCCCTGGCCTCTTCCAGTTTCGGGGACTCCTGACATTCCTTGGCTTGTGGCCACATCACTCCAGTGTGTGTCTGCCTCTGTCTTCACATGGCCTTCCTCCTCGGTCTCTTTGTGTCTTCTCTTTTTCCATCTCTTATAAGGATACTTGTCACTGAATTTAGGGCCCACCTTAATTCAGGATGATCTCGATTCAAAATCTTCACTGTAATTACCTCAGTGAAGACCCCATTTCCAAATAAAGTCATGTTCAGTTCCAAGAGCTGAGACTGCACATACTCCTTGCGGGACACTATTCAGCCCACTGTCCCTCCAGAGCAGGGCTCCTCAGTTTCCCTTCGTGGTCAGTCACTCCAGTCCTCTTAAACGAACAAACAGTGAGCGCCACCATCTGTCTACACTTGGCATGTGAAGCACCAAATAGAAATGGCTACAACTGAAGCAGGAAATTGTTTGTCTTGTTTCTATAATCCCAGATGAAATGTCTCACTTTTTTTTCATTTTCAATGAACATGTGTTTCTATGCATAAGACAGTCCTCTGACTTAGGGTGAGCCAGGGTGCAGAGGGGAATCCGTGTCACATGTTGGTTAACACACAACACCATCATCAAAAACCACCATCAAAAATCTCAGATTCTAGAGGGAAAAATTGACAAAAATAAATCCATTTCAACGTAAGACAATAAAATGAGCATTGAGGAAACTCATGAGCCAAACACTTCCTAGGGCAGAGGAAGGAGTGCTCTATTCTGATTTGGGGAATCCAGGAGGGAGGAGGAATTTGATCTGGACAAGGAAGGATGGGCCCAAGTTCACCAAGTACCTCAGGAGAGAAAAGGCATTCCAGGCAGAGGGAACAGTATATTCAAGGCATGGACTCAGAGGTGGTCACTTGACATTTATTCAGCAGGAAAGACTCTTGGCATATTCATAGCATGGGGCAGACACAGGGCCAGACCCAGAGGATCCATATTAGGAGATCTTATTTAAGGGAAAAAAAAAATGCAGAAGTGTGAATAATACAAAATGAAGTACAATGCCGAGCCCTCCTCCGACCCCCCGCAAAAAAACAAACAAAAAAAACCAAACATAAAAGGGTACTGCATGATTCCATTTATATAAAATTCTAGAAAAATCAAAAAGCAGATAAAAAAGCAGATCAATGCTGTCTGGGGCAGGAGTGTGCAGGGAGATTGCCTGTGAAGAGGTAGGAGGGAACATCTGGGGTGATAGAATGTTCTATACTTTGATTGCAGTGGCGGTTACACAGGTGTATACATTTGTCAAAACTCATGATCTCCTTGGGGGCATGTATTTCATTACATATCAATTATACCTTAATAAAGATGATTTTTAAGATAAATAAATAAAAATATAGGCACAAAATCGAACATTCACTTAGAATGAGAAATCACAACTAATTACTAATTTTAAAAAGCTGACAAATACCAGAAATGTCACAACATCCAGAAAAATAGCCATATTGTACATTAATTAAGTGCCTGATATACCTCTATAATACTGTTTCCCTACTTATTTTGACTTCATCCTCTTTGTCACATCATGTCAATACTATCATAACAAGTTCTATAAAGTCAATAGTTGATCAAAGTTTGTCTTTTATTATGGATAATTTAGAAAATGTCGCTCCACTTCCTAACTCTTTGTTAGTATCATCCTTTATATATTTTAGGATTGTTATAAAATTGGACAAAGCCTCTATCAAATTGTTTTTCTACTTGAGGTCTGGAACTTGTAAGAATTTTCTGAAGACCAGCTTCTGGCTCTGTACACGTCAAACTTGGTTTCTCCTCCATATTTTGGGCACCATAGAACAGGTTCATGTCGTGACACAGCCTCTGTCCCCAAACCTCCATGTCACAACTCACACGCCACATGTGAGCCAGCGCAGTAGGTGCTGACGGTGTCCTCAGAGGTGATTTCTACACTGGATGACTAGCAATTATGTAACTATGGAAGCAACTGCAAATCGCATAACTATAAATCCAAACTAAGTGTGTCCCCAACTCAACTTCTTCTTAGCCAGATCCGCAAAGTCCTTGGGGCCACTCTGACGGTATAGAAGAGATGAAGTGACAGTACAAATGCCAGTGGGGAAGAGAGAGTGGTCTTAACCCATCTAGGTTTAAATATCTTACTTTTGCAAATTTTGCAGAAACGTATGACCCCTAGCCAGGACTCTAAAGGTGAAACGTCAGTAGCCATGCAGTGAAGCTGCCTCGGGGGAAAGGGGTGCAGTAGATGATTTGGGGAAAGTGGTCAGGACCAGACAGTGAAGAGCTTTTAAAGTCAGGTGACAAAATACAGCTTTTAACCTCTAGACAGAGGGAAGCTATGACATCTTTTCCTGTTACAAAGGGAACAGCCACATTTTGTTTTAGGGGCGTAACTCTAGCAGCAACGGAGAGGGTCATTTTAGAGTTTATTGCTTGTTTCATTTTCTTCCTTTCACTCATAGTAATTCTTATGTCACCACCCCCAAAAAACTTACCTTTTTATTTAAATGTCTTTATATTGAGAAAACTTTACAAAATATATTAAAGACAATTTTGAAAATAAGACCAAAAAACTCTCCCCCAGACCCTGCCAACGAATTCCACCACACTAATTTAAGTCACTTAATTATTTAAGTCAATCAAGTGGTTAAGAACATAGACTGAAAAGTAACAATTTCTGAGTTCAAATTTTGGAGTCACCGCTTCCTCACTCCGTGACCCTAGGCAGATTACTGAAGCTCCGTGACCTCAGTTTTCTCATCTGTAAAATAGGAAACACAGTAGAAGCTGAGGGTAGAGTTACTGTGAGGATGAAATGAGCTAATTCACTTCAAGCTCATGGACCGTTTCTGACTCAATCAATGTGATCTGTGGGTATTATTCTCTCCTGTGTCCTTCCCCAAGCAGCTGTGTTCTACTGACGCCTCACGTCTGCAGGGTCTCTTGCAGCCTCCTTATCATTACGTAGGTCATTAAAATATTCAGAGCCAGGCTACACATTCTCCTTGAAGCCTCCAGTGAATGCATGTAGCCCGCTTCCTGGGAAGAGGACCAGGCACGGTTGCAAGGTGCCGGGGAAGTGAATCGCTCAGAAGGGACAGAGAGAGAGGGAAGCCAAGATAAACTGCCTTAGTCGGGACTCTTTGGGTTTCAAGAGACAATAAGGCCGGGCACGGTGGCTCACGCCTGTAATCCTAGCTCTCTGGGAGGCCGAGGTGGGCGGATCGTTCTGAGCTCAGGAGTTCGAGACCAGCCTGAGCAAGAGCGAGACCTCATCTCTACCAAAAATAGAAAGAAATTAAT
>CAUYSK010056227.1:0-11141 GCA_963575035.1 Avahi laniger
AAAAATAAGCTAGGCATGGTGACGCATGCCTGTAGTCCCAGCTACTCGGGAGGCTGAGGCAGAAGGATTGCTTGAGCCCAGGAGTTTGAGGTTGCTGTGAGCTAGGCTGACGCCACAGCACTCACTCTAGCCCAGGCAACAAAAGTGAGACTTTGTCTCAAAAAAAAAAAAAAAAAAGAGACAATGCACAGTTCAAAGCCATGTTGTTCAAGGTATTATAAAAAATTATATGTATATTTCTGAACACAATCATCTCAATTGATACAAACAAAGCAAAATTCAACACACTTTTTGATAAAAAGCACTCAGTGAAGTAAGAATAGAAGGAAAATTCTCCAACATTATAAAAACCATATGTAACAAATGGGCCTAACAGACACAGAACATTCTACACAAAAACTACTGAACATACATTCTTCTCATCAGCACATGGAATATTCTCCCAGATTGATCATATTTTAGGCCACAAAATATCTCTCAACACATTCAAGAAAATAGAAATCTACCATGTATCCTCTCATACCACAGTGGAATAAAACTAGAAATCAATTTCAAGAAAAACACCCAAACTTACACAAATTCATGGAAATTAAACAACCTGCTGCTGAACAATTATTGGGTCAATAAGGAAATTAAGACATAAAACAAAAGATTCCTTGAATTGAATGACAAAGGGGGCACAAGCTGTCAAAAATCTATGGGATTCAGCAAAAGCAATTCTAAGGGGAAAATTCACAGCCTTAAAATGCCTACATCAAAAAGACAGAAAGTTCACAAATTATCAATCTTATGACACATCTCAAGAAACTAGAAAATGAAGAACAAACCAAACCCAAATGCAGCAGAAGAAAAGAAATAAGTAAGGTCAGAATAGAACTAAATGAAATGGAAAACAATAAAAACAATACAAAGGATAAACAAAACTAAAGATGACACTCTGAGAAGATAAACAAAATTGATATACCTCTTTCCAGATTAACCAGAAATAGAAGATAAAGGATACAAATAAGCTCAATAAGTAATGAAAAAAAAAGATATTATAACTGATACCTCAGAAATACAAAATATGATCTTTGGATACTGTACAAATCTCTATGCACATAAACTTGAAAACACAGAGGAAATGGACAAATTTCTGGAAAAACACAACCTCCCAAGACTCAGTTGGAATAAATAGAACCCCTGAAAAGACCAATAATGAGTAGTGAAATAGAAACAGTAATAAAAATTTTCCAACAACAATAACAAAAAAGCTCCTAACCAGAAGGATTCATAGTTGGGATCTAACAGACCTACAAACAAGAACTGGTACACATCATACAGAATTTATTCTATATCATTGAGAAGATGGAATCCTCCCCAACTCATATGAAGAAGCCAATATCACCTTGATACCAAAGCCAGGAAATGACATAACACAAACCAAAACTACAGACCAATATCCCTTATGAATATATATATGCAAAAGCCTCAATAAAATACTATTAATAGCAAACTGAATTCAATAACACATCAAAAATATAAGCCACCATGACCAATTGGCCTTCATCCCAAAGATGCAAGGGTAGTGTAACATACATAAATAAATAAATGTGATTCACCACATAAACAGAAGCAAAAACAAAGACCATATGATTATCTCAATAGATGCAGAAAAAGCATTCCATAAAATCCAGGACACATTCATGATAAAAACCTTCAACAAAACTAGGCTTAGAAGGAACATAGCCCAAAATTATAAAAGATATGAAAAACCCACAGCTAACATCATACTGAATGGGGAAAAGTTGAAAGCATTCCCACTAAAAACTGGAACAAGATCAGAGTGCCCACTGTTACCACTTCTATTCAAGATAGTGCTAAAAGTCCTGGTTAGAACAATCAGGTGGGAGAAAGAAATAGAGGGTATCCAAATTGGGAAAGAGGATGTCAAACTATAATTTTTCACCAATGACGTGATCTTATATCTAGAATACCCCAAAGACTCCACCAAGAGACACCTGGAAGTGATAAATAAATTCAACCAAGCCTCAGGTTACAAAATAAATGTACAGAAATCAGTAGCATTTATATACACCAGTAACAGTTGAGTTAATACGCAAATCATAGACGCAAGGCCATTTACAATCACTACAAAGAAAATAAAATACCTAGGAATATACTTAACCAAGGAGGTGAAAGATCTCTATAAAGAGAACTGCAAAACACTGAGGCAAGAAATCACAGATGACACAAACAAATCGAAAAACATATCAAGCTCATGGATATATAGAATCAATATTGTTAAAATGCCCATACTACCCAAAGTGATTTACAGATTCAATTCAATACCCATCAAAATACCAAAGTCATATTTCAGAGATCTAGAGAAAATAATTCCATGCTTTGTTTAGAACCAGAAAAGAGCCTGAATAACCAAAGCAATCTTATGCAAAAATACTAAATCTGGAGTCGTCACATTACCAGACTTGAAACTATACTATTAATACAAGGCTATAGTAACCAAAACAGCATGGTACTGGCACAAAAATAGAGACATAGACCAATGGAACAGAACAGAGAATCCAGATAAAAAACCATATACCTATGGCTAACTGATCTTTGACAAAGCAAACAGCAATGCACACTGGGAAAAATAAGTCTTATTCCATAATGATGCTGGAAAATTTGGATAGTCACATGCAGAAGAATCAAACAGGATCCATATCTCTTACCATTCAAAAAATTATTTCAATATGAGTAAATGACTTAAATATAAGACATGAAACCATAAGAATTTCAGAGGAAAATATAGGAAAAACTCTTCTAGATATAGGCCAAGCAACGAATTTATGATTAGGACCCCAAAGGTAATTACAGCCATAACAAAAATAAATAGATGGGACTTGATTAAATCAAAAATCTTTTGCACAGCAAAGGAAATGATCAACAGTGCAAATAGACAACCTACAGAATGGTAGAGAGTATTCGCAAACTATACATCTGATAAAGGGCTAATATCCAGAATCTCCAAAGAATTCAAACATATTAGCAAAAAAAATTAAACAACCCCATTAAAAAGTGTGCATAAGACGTGAAGAGGAGATTCAAAAGAAGATAAACAAATAGTCAATAAACATATGAAAAAATGCTCAACATTACTAATCATCAGGGAAATGCACATTAAAACCACAATGAGATATCGCCTTACCCCTGTTTGAATGTCTTTTATTCAAAAGCCAAAAACAATAGATGCTGGCATGGGTGCAGAAAGAAACACTTATACTCTGTTGGTGGGAGTGCAAATTAGTACAATCTCTATAAAAAACAATGTGGAAATTCCTCAAAGAACTAAAAGTAGACCTACTCTTGGATCCAACAGTCCCACTACTGGGTATCTACTCAAAGAAAAAGAAGTTATTTTATGAAAAAGACATCTGTACTTTAATGTTTATTGCAGGGCAATTCATAATCACAAAGATGTGGAATCGACTCAGATGCCCATTAATTAATGAATGGATTAACTAAATGCGGTATTGTATACCAGGGAGTACTACTCAGACATAAAAAAGGATGAATTAATGCCTTTTGCAACAATTTAGATGGAACTGGAATCCGTTATCCTAAGCAGTGTATCTAAAAAATGGAAAAATAAACACCACATGTACTCACTATTAAATTGGAATTAACCAATGAGCACATATGTGCACAAAGAGAAGTAAAACTCAGTAGAAATCAAGCAGCAGGGAGGGGATGGAGGAGAATGTGAGGGGCAAAAACCTACCTAATGGATACAGCCAACATTATTTGGGACACACTTATATCTGTGACTCAAGCATTATAAAAGTAATTCATGTAGCCAAAAGCATTTGTAACTTTAATATTTTGAAAGAAAACAGAAAAAATAACATATAAAAATCCTAGAAACAGTGTTTACTGGGTGCTAAAATACTGAATGTTTTTCACTATATATAAAAACATTTAGATATATATAAACGGGTACATGAGATATAAACTCCAAAATATAGTATTGAAATTTTTGTTTTAAATAGTAATACAATCATAACCTTAACAAAATTGAGAAATAAACAGAAAATATATGTGAAAAGAAACAGATTTGTATATTTATAATATATTTATTATTTATGTTATTCTTTATTTCTTTCAAGAAATCTGAGTTTATCATCTGGTAACTCTTTATTATGTAAAATTATTTATTTGAAAGAATTTTTTTGTATTTCTATTAATTCTTGTTTGCTAGTGATAAATTGTCTCAATTTTTCTTTTTGAAATATCACTAATTCGCCCTCTAATTAAGTTTTGGTATGTATAGAAATCTGAGTTGACTGTTTAACTTTTCTTTCATTAGTGAGATGTCACTTCAGTATTTGATGACCCTCATAATTTCTGATGAGTTTCAGCCATCATTTCTGTCATTGTTTCCCTTGATGTCATGGTTGTCTTTCCTTGGGCTACTTTTAAGATATCCTTCTGATCTCTGGACTTCAGTAGTTTAACATGGAAATGACTAAATGTGGGTTAGTTTTGGTTTTGATTTTACCATATTTTTCTCTTTGAAATACATATTTCTTCTTTGCTCTTTTACGTTGAGATTTTTCATCATCAATGTTGCAAAGTTGCAAAGTATTATTTTTATTTTTTTTACTTCATTCCATGTCTTTTCTTCTAAGACTCAAATAACGTATTCAATCTATTATTTGATATTGTTCTGAAGTACATTGAGGCTTTTTTAAGACATTGATTTTTTTCTCTGTTTTTCTATATTGAATAATTTCTTTTCATTTATTTCATCTTTTTGCCATCTTCAATCTTGTGTTAAATTAATTATTTAAATTTTTTTATTTGGCATGTCAGCTCTGAAATGTCCAGGTCATTTTTTTAAATATAAATTTCCAAATCTCTTCTGAGATTCCCTGATTCCCTACCTGTACATAAATTAAACATATATCTTTCATTAAGTTCTGAAATATATTTATATTAGCTGATTTCTATCATTATTTGTTAATTACTAATTGAAATATTCATGAGATTGGTGTCTGTTCCTTTATAAAAATTATTCTTCAGCATGAGTCGTATTTTCTGTTCCTTTGCCTCTTTTATAATTTTATGGCATATTAGATATATTTTATAGACTCTGTATTCTGGTATATTTCTCTGACAAATAATTCTATAATTGTTGTTCTTCTACAAGGTAGTTAACTTAGCTAGATTCAAATTCCAAAGTCTGTCTTACGTGAAGTGACAATCAGCTGAAATCTCTCTTTAGTTATTTCATGCTTCAGTTTCTTTGTGCAGGGCCCTGTAGGGTCACTCCTATGGTGCATAAGTTAGCAGTCAGCAGAGGATTAGTGGATTTTTAGGGGGCTCAACCCCTTTAGAGATCATTTCCTCACAGGCTCCACCCCCACCACGGATTTCTGGCTGTTCTGACAGCCATAAATTGTCCTCTGATTCTTCAAACCAGTAAGGCAGTGGTTTTCTCTAGCCTATGTTCTCAGGCAATAGCTCCAAGGCTGTAAATTTCACCTGCTTGATCTCTCCTTTCTAAAGTCTTATACAATCCTGTCTGTAACAATTCTTCAGTTCTATCAAATAGGGCTTTAAAAATGTTTGTCTATTTTATAATTATTGTTTATCAGAAGTCTAAACTAAGCTACTCAAAATTTACCAATTAACTGTTTTAATTTTAATTATGCTTTCAGTTTATTTATGATAATTATATTGATTATTTCTCCAGCAACCTTCTCAATTCTTTGTGGTTACTTATTGAATGTACTTTAAAGCTCATATTTTTCTTTATGCACATTAAACAAAGCCATATTTGAAATCCCTGTAATTCTATATTAGTTTTATTTTGTTTCTGTTGGGTCTCTTTCATGATATCTTACTTCTTTGTGGGCATCATTATTTTATGGGTACATATTTGCATTAAACTCATAATTATGTTATTGGTTGCTAAATAAATGATTGTTGAATGAATGTATTAAGATAGATAAACAACGAGTAAACTAACCAATTAAATTATTTACAATAGTAGCAATATCAGTTGAATAGAGCAACCATCACTCTGCCTTCAGTATTTCCATGTTTTTCAGGTATTTTAGAAAGCCTATTCTGACCCAGAACACAGTTGAGAATGTTTGTGTTCCTAAGAACAGTTAAAATCATTTTCCAATCATTTGTGTTATACTTAGAAAGAGTCGTGGCTGAGTGGTCTGAGCAATCAAACATTGATGTTGGAAGTCTGATCTTGACATCGGCTCCCAGTGTTGTTGCAAGCAAGTCACTTAACCTTGGGTTTCAAGTTTTTCATCTGTAAAATTGGGATAAAAACACTTACCTTCCCCTCAGGAAAATGTGAAGATTTCTGAAAGCAAATGTGCTAGAAAGTGCTTTGAATGTGAATATAACTCCTAAGATAGCAAAAGATAAATCCTTTCTTTTTGTTTCTATTCCCACTAGTATTACCTTCCTCAGTGGAAGAATGAAGTTTTGTAGAATCTGAAGTATTGAAAAGCCAGAAAACTGGTCTCAGAACAATTTCACTGTTAATCTCTCCATGGCATTGCCAAGTATGCAGAAAGTGAAGAGAGTATTTTGAACAAAGAAGACCCTACCTTCTTTACACTAGATTTCCTGAAATTAGCCTACTAGGACTATTCTAATTATAATTTTACCAGAATGTTCAGAATTTCCCCCAAGGAACTGATTTGACCTAGGAAAATATCAGGACATTTTGAAAGCTTTAAAAACTACCAAAACAATAAATCTGCTAAAACTGAAGTTTATAAAGTCCTCGGTGAGGAAAAAATAAAGTAAAATTGAGGTTACTACGGGTCAGTCTGCTTAGGGCTATTTTTCATTGCTCTCATAAGCCCTGGGTACACAGCTTCCTTCTTTCATGTTGACGTGCTTGCATCAAGTTACTTTGCCCAGTCT
This sequence comes from Avahi laniger, assembly GCA_963575035.1. Taxonomy (NCBI): domain Eukaryota; kingdom Metazoa; phylum Chordata; class Mammalia; order Primates; family Indriidae; genus Avahi; species Avahi laniger. Next base: position 6,940 of record CAUYSK010056227.1, read on the forward strand.
GAACCACAATCAAATGGAAACCCAGGGAAATTCTGAGTAAGCAACAATTTGAATGTGTCAGACGGAGGTGGGAAAAAGCACAAAATAACTGGACCGAGAGTTGGAGATCATGACAGGGGAAAGTTCTGGGTATATAGGAGGAGTCACAGCTTGCAGAAATTTCCAAAACTGAAGAGGTAGCTACACAAAGCAGAGTGGACAAGAAGAGAGGTGAGACAACCTGGTACACTCTAGAACTTGAAACTTTGCTCCCCCTCTAGCAGCAAAAACTGAACACTGTGTCAGTTGTCCCAAGCTACTTCATGTCTTAGAGTAGATAAACACTCAGAACTTCTCTGTTTTCAATGTATTTTCTGTAGACACCTGGCAAACAATCATGCGAGCAACAACAGGAGGGAACATGGGAAAGAGGCTCCAGACCCTCACAGACATTTTATCTTCATTGCCCTGACTCCTGCCTGGAAATACAATTGGAAGATTAAGAGCTCATCAAAATACTCAGACCACTATTTCTTTCAACACAGCATGTAAATGCAGTCAAGGAATACAAAAAGGTCAAATGGCACAATCTTTATTCCCTCGTTACAGGTTGTATCTCTAAGGACCTTATAGACTTGGTGAAAACAATTCTTACAAGTCTCTGACTAGAGGCTCTGAGCTCCTTTGAATAGCCTTCCTGGAAACTCCTTAGCACTAAGTAAAATGTCAATAAAAGCCCACTACAGGTAAGTTTGCATTTAGTCCATTATTAATTGGTTTCTCCTTACATTTGATACCATTTACTCTTACTTTTATTATTTAAAGAAACATAATCTCTGATATGAAAATATCAGCATGTGTGACAAAGACATTCTAAGAGTAAAGTTGAGTGATAAATGTAATTACATAATTTTTAAAATGGTAAGCATTAGCTAGAGCTAGAAATTGCTATAAGATATGCTTTATATTTGATCATTTTTATTATCCCAAACATATTGCAAATGCATTCATATTAATGACTATCCTTTATTACATAATGCTAGGTATCTTGGTGTGCATATGTCTACTATTAGCTTCTGATATAAAAGGACACATAAAGGTAAAGTCAAAAAGCTAGACCGTCATGGTACTCAAGTCCACACTTTATCATTCTGATATTGGAGACATTACCAAGGCCCCCCCAAAGCAACAAAATTCCTTCAACCTGAGTAAAGGAAATAGCTTCAAGTAGCAGCAAAAGTTTACAAGTGATTATTCAAAAAAATGTGGCAATAGCCACAGTTCAGAAAGATCAACTAATAAAAATTATTAGAAAAATGTAGAAAGGGGATAATTCTATTTATCAATAACAAAGATTCAACAAAAAAGTGAAAAAATATCTGGGTGGGAACTGTGCCTCATCTGTCCTATGTGACACTGCAGAACATGAGGGAGGCAGGGGTTCAGACACTGATACAGGCTCATGTTCAGCAGGGAAGACCGTGGGATTCAGAGTTACCTTGATCCTTTCTATAGATTGTGTTTGTATATCACAATACTTGGGGACTATTGTAAACAGCCCCCAATGCCAAAAATAATAGTATTTTTTAATCTAAGAAAAGAGATGGCTTTATAAAATAAAGCTAAGTTCTAAGTGAATAGGATCAGAATATAGATTTGCAAAATTATAAAAAATGAGTAAACGGCCTTTGGGTTATCAATACTTGATATAACTTATATTAATACATATGAAGGAAAAAATGTATTCAATGAGAAGGAGATCTTATATTCTCCTTATGGTGAAGCTTAGAAGCACAGGATAGAGTGAATCTATGATTGGTAGTAGCAATATACTATTTTCCAAAGAAAAGGGACATTCAGTAAACAATTTCCAGATAATATGCCAAGGACCATCACCATAAAATGAACGCAACAAACTATCTTAGATTGTGGTCCTTTGATACAAACCCATATCTATTGCCTTCTCCTGATTTCGTGTTTCCAAAGAAACTCAAGACTGGCATAATACAAGAAGAGAACATTAATGATGGCAACTTCTGTTCTTAGTTTTCACATGAGGAAAAATATGTCCTATTGTAAGTGAATAACTTTGCATCCTACTTTTTTATATTTTGGTGAAATTTGTTAAAAGGTATGTACTCTTGAGAGCTAGATCTACTCCCCATGTGTTGACATAATATGAACCAACAGGATATGGAGGAAGAGCTTAGATATTGGAAAAATTACCCAAATAGTAAATGCTTCCCAAGAGGTATCTAGTTATTTAAGAGCTGCATCTGTGGTTCCATAAAGGTGATATCCAGGTCTTATCTTGTGACTAAGGAATAATAATTTTATTTTTTACACTATATACCTGATATCATTAAGGATAAACTCTGTTACATTTTATCTGCCTGCTGCCTGTTATGAGAGCAGATTAGAGTAGAATAAGGGTACAAGTGAATATATACTATTTTAGAGACATAGTGGAGATATAGAAAAGACCTTTCTCTCAGGGGTCCAATATATGATTGCAAAAAATATATAACTAATATATTAATGTTATAATAAAACTAATAATAGCATCATATTCACCATGAAATGGAAATAGAAAAGACAGAATGGACATCTTAACAATGTTGATTCTGCCAATCCATGAGCATGATATATTTTTCCATTTGTTTACATCATCTGCAATTTCCTTCCCTAGTGTTTCGTAGTTCTCCCTGTAGAGGTCTTTCATCTCCTTGGTTAAATATATTCCTAGGTACTACCCAAAGTGTTTTACAGATTTCATGCAATTCCCATTAAAGTACCAATGTCAGTTTTTGAAGATGTACAAAAAATAATTTTATGCTTCATATGGAACCAGAGAAGACCCGGAATAGCTAAAGCAACCTTAAGCAAAAAGAACAAATTGGGAGGCATCAAGCTATACTACAAGGCTGTGGTAACCAAAACACCATGGTACTGGCACAAGAACAGAGACATAGACCAATAGAATAGAACTGAGAACCCAGATATAAAACCATCATCATCTTGCCACCTGATCTTTGACAAAGCAGACAAAAACATACACTGGGGAAAAGAATCCTAATTCAATAAATCGTGCTGGGAAAATTGAATAGCCACATGTAGAAGACTGAAACAGGATCCTCACTTCTCACATAACAAAAAAACAACTCACGGTGGATAACAGACTTAAACCTAAGGCATGAAATTATAAGAATTCTAGAAGAAGAGGTTGGAAAAGCTCTTACAGATATCAGCCGAGACAAAGATTTTATGAAGAAGATCCCAAAGGCAATCACAACAACAGCAAAAATAAATAAATGGGACCTGAAAAAATTAAAAAGCTTCCGCACAGCCAAGGAAACTATACAAGGACAGACAACTTACAGAATGGGAGAAAATATTTGTATGGTATACATCCAATAAAGGGCTAATAACCAGAATCTACAAAGAATTCAAGCAAAACAGCAAGAAAACATCAACCCCATGAAAAAGTCAGCAAAAGGCATGAACAGAACTTTTCAAAGGAAGACAGACTAATGACCAATAAACATGTGAAAAAATGCTCAGGGAAATTCAAATCAAACCATAATGAGATATAATCTAACTCCAGTGAGAATACCTCTTATCAAAAAGTGCCATAGTGAATAGAGGCTCGGTAAGCTAGTAAACATCCTACAGTACACAGGACAGGCCCCACAGCAAAAAATTATCCAACCCAACAGCATTGAGGCCAAAACCTGAAATAAAGGGTCAACAAAGTGGGCAAAAAAAAAACAATTAAAATTAAATAACAGATGCTGGTATGGATGCAGAGAAAAAGAAACACTTATGCAGTGTTGATGGGACTGCAACCTAGTATGATCTCTGTGGAAAGTAATATGGAGATACCTTAAAGAACTAAAAGTATTAATAGAACTACGATTTGATCCAGCAATCCCACTCCTGGATATTTACCCAAAGGAAGAAAAGGCATTTTATAAAAAGACACTTGCACTCAAATGTTTATAGCATCACAATTCACAATTGCAAAGATGTGGAAACAACTCAAGTGCCCATCAATACATGAGTAGATCAATAAAATGTGGTACATATATTAGTCATTCAGCCATAAAAAATGGTGAACTAATAATACCTTTTGTGAAAACCTGGAACTGCAGGCCATCCTTTTAAGTAAAGTATCACAAGAATGGAAGAACAAAAACTATGTGTACTCGCCCCTAAATCAAAAC